>JAXQQM020078608.1:0-256306 GCA_034641835.2 Pinus albicaulis
ATGAATAGAAACCCTATTTCTTCATGACAAAAACCATGTTTGGCCTCCAAGCAAGAATTTATCAGTCAAGAAGAGTGTGAAGTAGGGTAATTACAGCGAGTGGAAGTTAACCATTCATAAAAGCTTGAAAATTCATACACCTACACCTCCCTCTCACTCACTTAAAAAAAACTTCCTTTCACCATCATTTCATTTCACTCCTCCTATCAAGTTTCACAAGCAGGCCTAGGGTTGTTTAAAGACAGCAGTAATCAATTTGTCAGGGGAAGGAGGGAATGTTAGTAGTGAATAAAGCCAAGTTCATATGAGGCAAAAGAATAGAGGTGGGATGGTTAATAGGTTTGAACCTCAAGACACTATGGAGCTTGAAGCCTTTCCTATGATCATCACCTACTTCCAAAATGTAGGTTGTTTCTAGTTTTTTGAAAAGGTCCAACAAGTGCAAATCCACCCTGAGCTCACTAGGTTGTTCATCTTCAACCTACAAAATAAACAAGTAAATCTTGTAGGCATAGGCTTTGATCTGTCAGTATATGCCATTTCTAGTGCCACTAGAATACCTAATGTTGGTGAAAAATGGTTCAAAAGAGCAAAGTTGGACATGAGCTGCTATGAGCCATTTCTTAAATCCAGGTATAAAGAAGGCTGCAAATCCATTTTCCCTTTCTCACACTTACTGGAGTGGTATGCACCCTTGATGAGGGTCATCATGAAATATTTTACCTGTGAGGGGAGATACTCTAGACTCTACTCCTATCATATCAAATTGCTCATGCAATTTACTAGGGTTAAGATGCTTCATTTACCCTACTACCTCTATAGGAGTCTTGACAAGATGTCTTTTGTTGTCTGAAAGTGGAACTATGTCCAGCAAATGCCAAGTTTATTTCATCACTCCTTGGTCAAAATGGTTGTGTTATATCAGTTGGAACAAAAGGGCATGCCATGGGAGGTGTTCATGACTCATGAAGTGTTCACAAACCCACAGCCCCATCATCCGCATAATTTTCCTTCATCATCCCATGCCCCTCCCTCTACTTCTCCATCTCCTCCTATTGATCATGCCTCATCATCTACACATGTATCCTCTCCTCAAGAAAACCTCCCTTCCTCATCCTCTCCAAATGCATCAAATCAAGAAGGAAGTGGCAGTGAGCAAGCAAGTGACTATGAAGAAGAGGGTGATGATGAGTCAAGCCAAAATGAAGTAGAAAACATGGAGACTGAAGGTTGTGAGGGTGATGATGGTGTAAATGAGACTAGGAGCCATGAAAACAGTGAGTCTCTTAGTGATGAAAAGGCAGAGGTCAGCAATGAAACAAAGAACATGGAGATAGATGGCAATGGCAGTTAGGACAGCAGCCATGATGGCCATCAAGGCAGTGTAAATAGTGAGACTCATGATGATGCAAAGGACAATGCAGAAATCAATGAGGAGGAAAACAGTGAGGAGGCAGATAATGTGCAAACTGATAAAAATAATGATATTAGTGACATCAGTTACACCAAGGACCACCATGACAGTGAAGCTGAGGACAATAGTGAGGAAAATGAAGAGGTTGATAGTGGAAATGCAGATCACAACAATGATGAGGAGCCAAATGAAGAAAGCAGCCAAGGTAATAGTGATGATGAGGTAAGCAGTAGTTCACAGGACCAAGAAGATATTGAAGCTGATATCACTGAAGGAAAGAAAAATAATAGTGCAAATAAGGAAGAGTGCCATGATGAAGGCACTAAAATGAGAAAAATTGAACCTTTTCCCTTGGCATACCAAAGAGGGAAAAGACATGTGTTTGTTGCCTCTAGAAGGCAAGGGGCCATGACTTCTACTCCTATTAAGCCATTGGATAAAGGTAAAGAGAAGGTAAAGGAATAATAATAAGATCAGTATGAGGTTGAGCAATAATTTGACATCATTGACCTTGATAGTGAAAATGAAGATGAAGACAGGGTCACCAACATTTTGCTCCAAAGAAAAAATGCAGAGATCAAAGACCTATGAAGGAAGCTTGGCATGGCCAAGTAAATTATTTATTATTACAAATATGAACATAATCAAATGAATAAGACCCAAAGAGACTTTGGCCTATATAAAAATATGGCTAAGCACTATGCCTTGAAAAACAAGTTTGCAAGGGCCAAGCTCAAAAGAGCCCTTGTTTAAATTCAGTCACTAAAGGAGGTCAAACACCAATAAAAACTTAATATCTTGGCTGATGCTTCTCTACAAGCATCTCAAACCCCATGAAGAATATATTTACCAATTTTGGGAACTTTTTGCAATTTTTTGGATTTTTGCTGATTTTAAGGCCTGAAGGTGCAACACCCTTGGCGCTACGCTTTCACCTCAAGCATCCTCAGGAGGAAAAATTTTAATTTTTGTAATCCTCAGCTCAATTACAACGTGATCACAAAATTTCAGGTCATTTGGAATTGATTCGGTCCTCCAAAAGGGTCAAAAACACCCTAAATTTCACCTTTCTGCCTAGTTTTCAGGGTAAGCGCCGCACCTTGAACAGTCTTGGGGGATTCACTTTTTGGACATGAAACTAGAGACCAATCAGAAAACAAAGGGAATTTTTGGAAATTCTACTTGACAGGCCATCACAGAGGCAATGCTGACATCGGGAAGGGCATTAAAACCTGGTTTCAAGTGGACCCATTTTTGCTGTGCAGGCGCGACGCCTTCAAAGCTCATTGTGCGCCCTCATGTGCCAAAAGTAATAAAAAAAGACACTAATTTATGGAAAAATTATATTTTAGTGTTTTTTGGGGCAAATCACTCCAAATTTATGTGTTAGGAGTTATTTTTGCATTTATTTCCTTAAATATTTTATGCCTTGGGGTCTTGCATGGTCTCTTAGGCATAAATGACATTTATGACTATTTATGACATTTTCAAAGCCTAGTTAGGATTTTTGACCCTCCTTTTCTAGATAAATAGAGAATGGAGGTTGCATTGTAACTGGTTGGTGTTTGATGACTCTTGAGAGCAATACATAGCCTTTTTGAGGTTGAAGAGAAATTGGTGTTGTGGAATTTGTGGGATGGCTTGTTTTGATTGATGATGGAGAAGGCTTGCTTGCAGGATCCCTGAGCATGGTTAATGGTGATGTGTTCTTATTTAGTCTTTTTTTTCTTATGTATCATGTTGTTTCATCCTTCTAAATTGCAGTAGGAAAAAATTTTTAGACTAAGATATGTTTTCAAAGGCACCTTAGCTCTGTTTGTTCTTCATTGCCTCTATGTTTTCCTCTGGTAGGTTAGTTTAAAGAATTATTAGTTGCTCTTTAGACCCACCTATGCTTGTTTATTTCATGAATGGTTCAATACAGTAAATTTCAAAGATATTTTATGGTTAGCATTGATTGTTTGATGCTATTTAAACACTGTTCTTGAGATCTTTCCTTAAAGTACCACTGATTAGGTTTAGCCAAAGAGGTCATGTTTTGATCATGCCCTTTGTCCAATCTTGAAAGGTTGACTTGAAGGTATTTATATCTTGATCAATGATGTTTAGGAGTTCCCTCTTCTTTGATTTATGTTATATGTTTATCTTGAATGTTTTTTTAACCTTGAAGGTGAAATCACTAGAAGTTGTTCAACTTTCTTGCCCTCTATAGTTCATTGAATTGTTTATCTTGAAAGCTTATTTGCTTAGTTTTAATGAAAGAGTTATTGGTTTTCCCTATCTTATGATTATTTCCTTATGCTGATTAGTGTTAAAGGCCCTTCTTGTTTAAATTTATTTGTTTAAGGATTCTTAACTACCCTTATACACCTACTATGCTCACAAACTTAATGTTCATTTCATCTCACACAAACCTTGAAGATCCATTTGACCTTGTTAGATTTTCCTTGTGATGCACCCCGATCCATTGTTGAACTTTCCATGACCTTTTATAGGCTCCATAGCCCAATAACTTAAATATTTCAGAATTCCATCTATTCTACTTGATCTCTTAACCTACCCAACCAAACAAAAAAACCCTAAAATTAACAACTAGCCTAAAATTAAACCTTAAAAAGAAAACAAGTTCACATCATTTGCACATAATAGAGAGAGCCCTCTTTGAGTCCAAGAAGGCTAGTTCTTAGGACTCCAAAGATTGGTTTGATGTTACCCCTGTACATTTGTTCCCACCAATCTGACAAATTATGGAGCCATAGTGGCGTTCACGGTGGGACATTATGAGTAAGTAACAAGCTTAGTACTCCTTTAAGACCTCAGAACATCTCTATCAAACTTAGAAAACTTGAAGGGTTGGCCAAGAGTAGTACCAAACTGATTCACCATGCTAGCAACATGATGACTCAACTGGACCACACTCATTAGAGACCTTAGTGTTACATAGAAAAACTCAGAAAAAAAAACCCAAAAAATTATCTTCCCTAGTAGGTCTACTAACTCTACTAGTCCTTCTAAACTTCCCTAGGATTGTGTCAAATCAGTCCTAATTAGTCTAGAAGCCTAGTTTCATACTGTGTGAGTTCAACAAACATTAAAGAGAGGTTTTCCATTCAAATAAACTTATAAACTATTCAACCTCTCTATACTTCAGGACTGAAATCTGGCTTCACAGAGAATTAGCACTAGATCTAACCCTGACCCAAACCCTCCTACCATAGTTTATGACCCAGAAAATATTTTGTGGAAAACTTCTAGGACTGAAGATTCAACGAGTGTTAGAAGAATTCATAAAGCAACTTCTGTCCCTGAACATCTCACAGCCTTGCAAGACTCCCAGTTTGACTTACCTCACAAAAGAAACTTGTTTAGGACTAAGTCACAAAGTGGGATTGACCATACTGACCTTGAGCCCACAGATTTGCACCAAAGCCTTAGTAGAGAAGCCTCTCCTTCCACTTCCCTTGATTTTCAGCTTCTCCATCACTTTGGCTCATTCTATTCCAGTTTTTCTCAAAATCAGTTTGTTGGTCCAAGTACTTCCACCACACCCCTTCATACCACCACTGTGAAAACCACTCCACTTCATCCTCCACCCCCTTTCACCAACCCTCCCCTTGTAAATCCTCCTTAGATTCCATTAGCTCCCATCATGGTAGCATGGTATGCCCCTCTAGCACTACCACAACCTCTTATACCTTTGCCAAATGACTACCAATCAAGAATTCCTCACTTCACTGGAGTTGATTCTACAACTGCCCAATAGCATGTAGACAGAATAAATGATGCTTTTGATTACATGGAATTATTAGAGGAAACCATAAAAATAAGGATGTTTTCCCAGAGTCAAGGAGGAGAAGATAAGAAATGGTTTAAAAACTTAACTCCTAATAGCATACATGACCTCCATTCCATCTATCACACATTCATCAACAAATGGGAGATTAAGAAAAACCCCCTTCAAATCCTTTCAGAATATAACAATCTTAAGAGGAACGTAGGGGAAAGTGTCCAAGGTTATTGCACTCGGTTTAATAGTGTATACAATGCACTCCCACCTCACATGAAACCCCCACAGGGCTTAGCCTTAGTGAAATTTCTGGAGGGCTTTGATCCTGATATGGCTTACCAATTGAGCGAGAGAGATCCCCTAACTTTATAAGACATGAAAAAATGGACTGTGAGTATAGAGGCCAATTTGATTGAGAAAAGGGCTAGGATGAAGTCAGAAAGGAGGGTCACCTACAAAGATGAGACCATGGCCTCAACCTCTTCATTTGATGCCAAAATTGATAGCCTAGTTAGGACAATGGAGAGAATGATGGAGAGGATAAACTTAAATGAAAGATCACCTCCTAGGGAAAACCAATCAAATCCCCAAAACATAACTAGGAATCAAAACTTTAGGAGAGACCCTCCCCAAATCAGACAGAGAGACAATGACCAAAAAATCAGGCCCCCTTTCAAAACAAGTATGTAGATGAAGAGGAAAGAGAAACTGAAGGGTTGGAAGAAAAACAAGTAAACTTGATAGGTTCTGACAATGAGGGTGATGTTTTTCTTATAGAAGAGGAACAAGGTCTCTTTTCCCCACATCAAACTGAAACAAAATTTGAGGATTTTGAAGACTACAAATTAGGATTTTAGAATGCCATAATGGAGGTCCATAGGAAATATGACCTTAGGAGAAAAAAGAACCAAGATATCTCCAAGAAAAAAAAATTGGACATTGTTGTTAGGAAGATCCCTGAAAATCCTTCTAAAAAGGCAGCAGATAACACAAACACCATGGCTAAGAAGATTGATCCAAACAAAGACAAAATCATCCAGAAAAACGGTGACCCAAGCTTCCCTAGTACATCAACTAGTGGCCCTGACAAAACTCTTTTGTCTAAAGCCCCAAATCAGAATTAGAAAATTAAAATTGTAGAAAAATTCATGGCTGATAAAACTGATGTAAATATGCCTAAAACAAAAATACCTTTCAGTTTTGAGGGAGAGATTGCGAAGATCAAGATAACCATACCCCTCACTGAACTAGTAACCCAAGATGTGTATAGGTCCCAAGTTTTAAAATTTTTGAACATAGGAACTAACACCGACACTCTGAACTTGACTGATGAAAAGCCTGAGTTGTTGTTTGGACCTGAGGTAGAGGGAAAGTATCAAGAAGGAGTTGTCCCTCCTGTCTATATCATCTTAAACATACATGAAAAAATATTAAAAATACTATGCTAGACTCTGGTGCCTCATGTTAACACTATAGTAAATTCTTAAGTTGTGGGATTTTGGATTTAAGTCAAAGAACTCTAGAGGTAACCACAAACCTACTTCAAACTCTAGGATCTAGCCTTCCCAGGGTTCAGATAGGGCTCTCTCTTTAATATTTATCTTTGTTTTATTTACAAATGTTAGGCTAGTTACGAATGGGCAGGTTTGATTTTGATTGATTGTTTTGGTGGGAACAAATCACTGGAAGGGTAAATAGAGGGAAATATACTTGTCCATTGGGCTATGGAGTCTAATCAAGCTAGAAGAACTAGGATCAGGGCCTAAAAGGTCAAATTTCTTCAGGGAAAGATTAAAAACCCTTGGAGATCTTGGGAAAAATGGTTTTTGAGGTGGTATGATTGGGATAAAGGGAACTTAAGGATCCTTTGATCCGGAAAAGGGAAGTAAAAGGTAGATGCCAAACAGGAGTGAGAGCAATTAAGAATTCTCAACATCGAAAATAGGAGGAAAACAAAGAAATGAAAACTAGTTAAAAATAGGGTGCTTTTAACATGCCCTGTAGTAATACTCCTAGTTGTACATTCAGATTTAAAATTAAAACACATATGTATGCATGTAAAAAATCAAGATTACAAATGACAATTTTAGAGAGTACTTCATTCTAGATTTCTTATCACAGGGATCCTGAAGTATGATGCCAAAAAAGGTGATCCAGTTTGCTACTCAAAGTCAAAACACACAACCTTCAAGTCAACAATATGTCTATAATAACCTTCAACAATTTTATTCCACACTTAATACTTTTGAAGTTGAAGTATTTATACAAAATGTAGCACAAATATCCTAGAAGAGTTCTAGGAATTAACTTAGGAAAAATAAAATATCATTACATAATAAAAGGGGTAGTTTCTTAACAAATCAGCAAGTTGTCCTCTTTTATCCAAAATAAATAGAATTGTTTTGATGACAAGGACCTATTGGTTGCCTATGTGTCTTGCTTATTGGCTGTTAGATATTATCTTGCAATATACTTGCCTTCACTGATACTCTTTAACTTTATACTCTTTGACACTTATACTCTTCGACCATCATTTTTTACCATCTTACTATTGTAAAATATATCTTTTAGCAGTAAAATCAGCAAATAGTTTTACTGTTTTTTTTTTTTAACTTCCATTTTTATATCAAGTATATGAAAGTCTACCACTCTTATGCATTAGGAATTTGCACGTTCTTCAACTTCCTGAAATTCTCATCAGCCTCTGTATATCTTGCAAAATTAGGCTTGATGACAAAGAGATGCTTAATTTCATGTTGTAAGAAGAATAAATCCTCAAAATATTGAAGTAAAACTTTCCCTGTAGGAGTGCCTTGTGCTAGTGGCTTGTTGACTTTTTCTTTAGAAAACTCCCTAATCTTTTTTTCATAGTCCTTCTGTGGAATAATATTTTCATTGAACACATGTATATCAGGTAAGCCTTTCTATCTAAGATTTGTATACTTTACCATAAATCTAGTTATGGCAAGGTTCATGGCTTCACACTTTCCTTCAAGATTCGTCATCAAGTTCTTTTTAGTGACAACCTTCTCAATTTGTAGCATTGTCTCTGTCCTGTCTAATACTTGAAGTTCCTCAAGTTCTTCTCTGTTCTTTCTATTGAGAAATGTTATGATCTTTACTGCCTATTCAAGTTTAACAGTCAATTCATCCTTGGTATTATGTATCACTGCTTGGGCTGCCAATAGAAATTCTTTCTGCTCAAATATTACTTGAATTGAAGGCCATTGATTATGAATGGCTTCAATGATGTTGGTCCAGAGATGATTTTTGATGAAAGAGATCTGCTCTGTCAAATTCAATTCCTTTTGTAGATTTTTAAGTTTTTCCCCTAATCTGATAGCTTTCTGTTTATGATTTCTGACATTAATATGAGCTGTTTTATTTGCACTTTCAAGATTTTCAATCATCTTGTTTAATCTGTTTATTTCTTTTGTCTTCAAGGACATATCTTCCATTGCTTTTATTATATGTCTGGCTTCATCTGTATGTTGTACAACTGTGGTAGAAGATTTTGTAGCTGAAATGGTGGCAAAAGTCACTAGCACTACAGTTGCCAGTGGGCCCTTTGGTGCTAAATTTTCTCCTAAAGTAGAAGGCACTATTGTATTAATCACTAGGATGGAATTGTAGGAATTTCTAGCTCTTTTACAGTCTCTCGTTCTTGGACCAGTTTGCCCATTTGTGTTTCCATCTCCTTGATTTGTGTTGTCAATTGAAGTATGAGTTTCATCATTTCCTCTTTTTCACTTTGATCCTGGAGGACTTCTTTTGTTTGTGGATGCTCACTTTGAGGAAGTTTGAGTTGTTTCCTCAAAGCTAATATATCTTCATTCTTTTTCTTAATCAATAATTCTACTGCTTGGATGTTTGAAGGGTCATATCCCACCTATAATACTAGTTCCTCTAAGGCTTTGATCCTTAGGTCCTTGGCATATAGTGAGGCTTTGTCCATCTTCATCTGATCTTTCATGTTGAGGATGGTATTTTGGAGTTTATTAGCACTCATTGCTTTAGTTGCCACTGTAGAATATACCATTTAAAAGCTCTGCCTATGGAACTCAATCTGGTCCAACTCATGGATTTTTTCTGTGTCTACCTCAAGATCAATATTTTTATAATCTGATATTATTTTTGTTATTTAGGTAGTAGGCTGTAGAAATGGCATCATCATTTTATTGCTTGAATAATCAAATGCTGATAATAATCTATTCTAATTTCCAGGCTTCTGTTTCAAGAATTGAGAGTATATTTTTGTCTTTATCTCTTCATTTTTTTGCTTAATTTGCCTGTACTTCTCTTTGATGTCCAAGTCATTTTCCTCAGCTGGCTGTGAGGAAGAGGCTTCCATGCTGTGTTGTTTCTCAATCATCTGTGTGTCATTCTAGTTTACAGGTTTTTCCTTTTGAATTTCCATAAGTGTTTCATTGATTATGGTTGTGCCTATATAATCACTGGTCACTCGAGCATCTGTCTCATCAATATCAATTGTTACTTTCTCCTTATCAACTAAACTGAGCTTAGGCATTTTGTTATAGATTATTTTAAATTTATTCTCAGTTGTTGTCTCTACTGTGTAACCTCCTTCTTCCCTGACTCTTTTACTTGATGTTTCTAGTTGCTTGACAACCTCCAATGCTCGTGTTGTATCTTCTTGGCTTGCTGCCTCTGTCAAGGTGTTTTCAATCTATTCAAATTGATTGGAAAATTTTTCTATTTTAGGCATTGACTCATGGATAAAGGGTGTTAATTTACATTTGACCCTTAGTTTGCTTAAGATCCCTTGTGGATCATAATTCCATGGAAAACTCTCTTCAAACCTGAATTCTAATAGCTTCTTTGTCACTTCCTTTTCAGCATCTCCGTGGTTGCAGATAAATGGACCAATTTGATTTTTTAACTTAAATTGGGTCTTGTTCTTGGCTACCATAAAGTTAATTGAATCTGAATTGAGAATATGTCTAAGATATTCTAATGCAAAAAATCTCATACACACATGCTTGGGAAACTTGTAGGGTAACAAGTTTGACAGAAAAATCCTTAATTCAGTGTGTTTTCATAGAGGTACCAATCTCCAACCTTGTTCTGCTCTGAAAGCTATAACATTCTTTTCATTTCTTCACTGATCCTTGGCTGATCTCATTTATTCAATATGGTCATTTCTAGATGCAAAAATAGCTCTAAAAACTTTTAATAGGTGAAATCATTACATTCTTTTCTCAGCAATGAAGTCCAAAAAATAATTGATAGAGGTTTTCCCTCTATATCCATTTTTTGCAAAGTGACTGGAAATTTGTCTGCTTGAAATAATAGGAACAAATGAAAAAGATAAGAAGTATATCTAAATACTCCTTTTGTGGGTAATCTAGTCACCTGGTAGTGGATGGAATATGCTATGAAACTGGCATAGTAAAAAATGACTGATGGAGGTTGACCAAGAGACATGGTGGATAAGAAACCAAGAATAAATTCATCAGTATGCTCATCTGTAAAATATCCAAGGATGAAAGAGAGGATAGAGATAATCTGTCTAACACCTTCAGAAAATTTAGCTGTGGAGCATGGAGGATTTATCTTTGGGATATCAACGTGAGAAGGCATCAAATTCTGAAAGATCATGAACCTTTTAGGAAAATTTAGGCCAAGGTATAGCTGAGTTAAGTCCTCTATAAATAAGGGGACTGCTTGGGGATTAGGTTGCAATTGTAGCATTTGATTAATAGATTGGGATGTAATAGTTAAAAGTATCTCTTTATCAGCATTTACTACAACCCTTTGATCTGGTTCATAATATTTTTGACACAGTCTTATGACTTCTTGCCCTAGGTGGGTTAAGGGAACTATATACTTTGGTAAATGTGTTTCCCAAATTGGAATTTCATCTTTGTCTAGATACTTTTCATAACACCAGTTGTGTATATCTAAAAAATTGAATTCAATAGTAGGATCAGCAATTTTACAGTCAAGATCAGTTAAAGGAATGCTTTTAGTAGCAACCACAGGTGGTTGAAGGGGGTTTATTGTTATAGAAGATTTGGCAGTAATGGCTGGGGTAGGCTTAGGGGCTTTGGATCCCTCAGATTTGGCTGCTTTAGACCCTTCAGGTCTGTTGGTGTTATGTTTTTAGGCATTTTTAGGTAAATACCGCAAGATAAGACTATTTGTAGGAGTTTTATATTTAAACAGAGGGGAAACTAAGCAATTTAGGCTAAGGATGGCTTCTTTTGGGCCTTTTTCTTAATTAGGTTTTTCTGAGGATATAAAACTGGCATAAACAGAAAACATGGGTTTTCTGAGTGTGTTTTGGCTGAGAAAATAAGAATTCAGGGTATTTCAAAGGTTTTAGCCTTTCAAATATTTGAATTTGATCCTTAAACTGTGAATTTTGAGAAAATTTTCTTGAAAAGGAGCACAGAGGCAAACAGGATTTCCTGGGAAAATTTTGCCAGGGTTTGGCCTATATTTTGTGATTTTGGGCCATTCAGTTTGGTCAATTTTGTAAATAAAAGGATTGGCTTTCTTTAAAGACAATTTTAATTCAATATGCAAGTTTCAATTCTTCTGAAAATACCTTTAAGTGCAGGTATTTGACTGTAAAAAGGGTTTCACAGGTTCCTGTCTAAAATGTTGGCTTTGGCAGCTTTTTGGAGCAGTGAACAATTCTTCAACAGTCTTCAAGGGTGGATTGTGGTCAAATATATGTTTTTGGGAGAGAAATTGGTAAGCAGGGGCTTGATAATGTTTAACACAGTCGGGAGCAAAGTGGAATGGTCTACACTACGCAAATAATGAAATAATATGCATGTTCCAAAGGTTTTAAACATAGATTTGGTCATATTTAATCAACATTTAATGCAGGTTGCGTCATGGTGGGAGATGGTTTCGGGATTCGAATGAAAACTAGACAGTGGTTATCGCATAGGATTTTGGCAGTAAGCAGGTTTGTTCTGAATGAACGCGATCCAACAGTTTTTTGACATGTCGTGGAGGGAGAAATGGCCAATACCACCCATTTCATGTCTGATTTGAGATTTGGTAAACGATTAATTTTTGCGCACAATATTGATTTTGGGTCGTTGGATCTGGGAATCGAGTGTGAAGGGTCAAGATTGGCTTGGAAGGTGAGGCCAAAGGAAATGGTGGGACCGGGAAAATTATGTATGCGGACGATTAAAATAGGCTTTAAACCTTTGTATTTTTCAATGGGTAAAGGTTTTAAAGCATATATAAGTGAGGTTATATATAATATAGGCAACATGGTGCATATATAAAGCAAAATGTTTATATAAAGGTGGGGATAGGCAGATACGGATAAGGGGTGGGGTTAAATTTTATTAAAAATAAACCTTAGTCTATCGCAATAAAACTTTGGGTTATAAAATTATAAGGGGGAGTAATATGTTTTTATTCAAAACATTTGTGATATGCCCGAATAAAACACATTTGGTGCAGTTTTTAATCTATTATATAGTTTTAAACCTTTTGAATGATTTAATAACCATAGGGGGCAGGATATTTGTTTAGCGATAGTTTTAGACCAAAGGAGATTTTATTTGGGTTTTAATTTAACACATGGGTAATAACTTTGCTCTAAAATCTTTATAATAGTGGGTTTTTATGGGTATTTAGATATAGGAAGTTAAATAAGTAGGATAAGGTATTATTTAGGGATTTAATAAAATAGGTTAAAAGTTAATATGAAAGGGGGATGGAGTATACACAAAAATACATAAATCACTAAGTAAATTGTAAAATTAAAGCAAAGCTCATCTTTTTATCATGTCACCAATACTTAGGATAAAGTAGTTTTGAGGATTTTTGTATGTTTATGAATGAAGGACATTAATTAGATGGGTTTTTATGCTTCATTAAGTAAGAATGAGTCTTTACTTATGAAAAGGAGTTATAATGTATGAATGAGGGATGAAATAAATGATAAATGGGGATTTAACTTAAGAACTCAACAATTTCAACTAACCAATCATCGAGCCTTGAGTCCGGTCCCAACAAAAGTCAGAGAAATGCTCTGAGCCTGTTAGAATGATAGCCTAGAATACTGAAGACTAATATGGGAATGGAAATTAGTGATTTTTCCTGATGATCAATATTACATGTTTTCTCCACTTCTTTCTACCTACACAGCCTTATTCTAACATTTTGTCTTCATTTTAAAGGTGCATTTAGGCTTGCAACCTTGGAACATTTATTATTTTAAAGCATAAACTATCTAAATCTACCTTATTTCATCCAAGGGCTCAGATTAAACCGTTGAGCTCCTCACTATTCTCTACCTATCTACTGATTTGTCGGGATTAAACTGTCTGACAAACCATCTAAAACTTGAAATTGAAAACATGATAAGTTAAGTTTAAATAGTTTAACTCATCAAGGATTATGGAATTTAATGACACTCTGCACATAATCATTATTCTTGCAATAAAAGTAAAAAGTAGTGGCATTTGGATTTTCTCACTTTCAGGCCTTATTTTTCTTTTTCTTTTTAAGGTCTATATTTTCTAAGTCATTTAATCTTTCTTTTAGGACTTTTTACCCTCTTTTTTTATTTTTTTATTATTTTTCATCTTTCCAAATATGGGAAAACAACTTGCAGAAAGCAAGGTATGTACATATTTATAAGAATATCAAAGTCAATTAAAAAATTATTAATCCTAATATTAGAGGACCCTAATAGTGGCTCCAGTTGGGGATGGCATTTCCTGGTGAAATTTCAAGAACTTCGAGATCTAGTAGCCTTTGATTGTTGACTATGATGTTCCTGTAATTGTCTCCTATTTTCTGTAATAACTCATATTTATGAATTTTACCCTTCAAAGATTAGGGCCTTTTCTCCAGGCTTCAACTCTGTAAGGCAAATATCCAATCCAATCTAAAATTTGTAATGTATATGTACAATGATCAAAGTGAATAAAAACTAACTTTTTGTTAATTCAGGAGAGTAGTAGTGCTTCAACATTCTTCCATTGACTAGTCCTTCTTGTATATCTATTCCATCCAATTCTTTCAAAAATAATGCATTATTTCCTCTATATCCATAAATTACATAAGGTCCTTTCCACACGAAATCGAATTTCCCATGTTTACCTTTGTCTTCTGTCCTAGAATCCCACTTTAATATTTGATCTCCAATGTAAAAGTCATCCTCTTTGGTCCTTTTATCATAGATTTTCTTGATTTTATCTTGGATAACTTGGGATTTAACATAAACTTCTTCCCTTGTTTTTCGCAAGTGAATAGTCTGGTTAATCCTTCCCTGAATATCATTAGTTTCAACCCATAAATTTTGGATACTTTTCATCACTAGCACTGCTAAGGAGGATGGAAAAACAACATCCATTCCATAAACAAGCTGATAAGGAGATGTACCAATGGACTTCTTAGTTGTAAGTCTATCTTCCCAAAGGGCATTGACTAACTTTCTATTCCAAGACTTCTTGTTATCTTCTAGTAGTTTTTTAATGATATTTACAAGAATTTTGTTTGAGGATTCAGCTAGACCATTACCCTAAGGGTAATATGCAGTAGACTGGCCTAGGTTAATATGGTATTTGTGACAAAAGGAAATCATATTTTTGGATTTGAATGTTGCTGCATTATCAGTAATAATCTTCTGTGGACATCCAAATCTTGAAAGAATGTTATTTTCTAGGAAGGCTATAATGACTGTGTCAGTGGCTTGTCTGGAGGGTATGGCTTCGATCCTCTTTGTAAAATAATCAGTGGCAATTAAAATCCACTTATGTTGGCCTAAGGATGGAGGGTGAATTTCACCAATGAAGTCTAAACCCCATTGTTGAAATGGCATCTTAGTTGAAATAGGCTTTAGTGGTAGGGGTAACAATTTTTTCTTGCCTTAAAAAATTTGGCATTTGTGACAAGAAGTCACATAATTTTTAACATTAGTGAAAAAATTAGGCCAGTAAAAACCAGCTCTAAGGACCTTATCAGCAGTAGTTTTCCAATATAAATGCCCTCCACAGTCACCTACATGAAACTCTTCAAGAATTTTATCAGCTTCTTCCTTTTAGTAAACAATTCAGCAAAATCCCACTATGATCTCTCCAAAAGAGTACATTATCTAAGATACAAAATCTTACTGCTTTAAGTTTTAGAAATATAGCTTTGGTTCTTGAAAATCCAGGAGGAGCTTGTAAGTTTGATAGTACAAATATGATATATAAGTACCAAGGTGAATCTGAGAAGGTTTCACTGATCGTTGGAGTCACCATCTCTTCCTAGTCATCAACCTGAGCAATAAAATTTATATCTAAGGCATTACAGTTGGATTCAGCCATAAGTCTGGCTAATCCTTGACCCTTGATGAGTTTTTTGGGTTTAATTTCTATGTCATATTCTAGGATAGTGGAAATCCACTTACCTCTTCTTCCATCAGGACCATCCTGAGTAAGAATGTCTTTTACTACAAGATTAGGGACAGAGGCAATTATGTGTGAATAGAGAATATACACCCTAAAGTCTTCTATAGCCTTTACCAAATCTAAGGCTTGTTTTTCCATTATGTTATATTTCGAAGGAGAATCTCTAAGATTTTTACTAAAGAAAGCTATAGGTTGTTCAAATCCTTGGTCATTTTTCTACAGTAAAACTGCAGCAATGGTATGTTCTGAAGCAAATGAAAAGATTATGAAGTCTTTCTTGAAATCAAGACTTATCAGGACTGGAGTTTTGGTTAAGGCTAGTTTAATGGATTCGAATGATTGTTTAGCTTCAACGGTTCATTTAAGAACTGAATCTTTTTTTGAGCATGTTATTCAATTCTCTAATTATTTCTGTTAATTTTGAATTGAATCTTTTTAAAAAATTTATCTTACCTAAGAAAGCTTGTAATTCTTTGATATTTCTAGGTGAACTGATGTTCAAAATTTCTTCTATCCTAGCAGGATCAATTCTAATTCCTTATTTTGAGATTATATGCCCCAGTAACTTACCTTCTTATAGTCCAAATATAATTTTCTGGGATTTAGAGAGATGCCAAATTTCCTACATTTAATGAAAACTTGTCTCAAAGGATCCAAATGTTCATTATCTGTTTTGGAAAAAATAGTGATGTCATCTAAATAAATTACCAAAAATTCATGAATCTCCTTTGCAAAGGCTAAGTCCATAGCCCTTTGAAAGGTTGCCCCTGCATTAATCAGTCCAAAAGGAATTTTTACATACATTAAAGTGCCCCAAGGAGTGGGGAAGTTGTTTTAGCCTGATCTTCTTCTTGGACTAGGATTTGGTTATATCCTGAAAAGCCATCTAACAAAGAAATCCTAGAAGAACCTACTACCCTTTGTAATATATGGTCCATCTTAGGTAAAGGGTAATTATCCTTTAAGGATACTTTGTTAAGATTTCTAAAGTCAACACACAATCTAATTTCACCTATTTTCTTTCTAGTGGGAACTAGGTTTGAAACCCAATCAGAGTATCTAATTGGTACAATGATCTGGGCATCATACATTCTTTTAATTTCATTCTCTATCAAAGGTAATAGTAAAGGGTTAATTCTCCTCAACTTTTGTTTAAATGGTTTTTGATCCTCTTTTATTGGAATTTTGTGTTGGATTGTGTTTGTATCATAAGATTTTAAATCTTCATAACTCCAAGAAAACACATCCTGATATTCCTTTAAAATTTTAATATATTTATCCTTTTCTTCTTGAGGTAAACTTTTGGAAAGTTTTATCATTTAAGGTTTCAATTCTATACCAATATTACACTCTTCTATGTCAGATCTTACTAGATCCATCTTTTATTTTCTAGCTACATCATTAGAGTCAAAAATATCTTCTAAGGGTGTTAATCCTTTAGGTAAGAAATTATCTTTGAGGTTTAAAATGTCAGATTCATCATCCATAATTTCTTCAATTTCTACTTTCTCTAAGCTATCTATGTCAGCTTTAGTAAATCTAGTTGGTTTATTAAACTTTATTCTATTTACATCTAATTTATTTGAATCTATTTCAAAATCCAAATCATTATCTATTATACAATCAGTATCTATCATACAGTTTTGAGATTCTCCTTCGTTGTTCAAAAATCTGTAAATCTGTTCATCTTGAGAAAAAATCTGCCAATACTTAAGATTATCTGGAATTATTGGCCTATGCTTGACTTCAGCAGTATATCTATGATTTGGTTGGAATGGTAAATTGCATGTACTAGACAATGAGCTTACATATTTTGTTTTCTAGGTATAGTAGCAAATTTACATTCCAATAAATCATCAATTAAATCAAGCACAATGTCTCTGTATCAGCCTAGTCTTGGATTATGAACATAATAATCTTCGTTTATTTGTTTTATGATTAATTCAGAATCTCCCATGATTAAAATTTGTTGTCCTCCTGAATTTCTAATAATTTGAAGTCCTAGAATTAAGGCTTCATACTCAGCCATGTTGTTTGTACATTTGAAATTAAGCCAAAAAGCATGGCCTTCTGAGTGATTATTTTCCATGTTTGTTATCCAAACTCCTACTCTTGCTCCTAATTCGTTAACTGAGCCATCAAAGTCTAAATGCCATAGGGATTGATGAAAGATATTATTATTGTTTGGTTCTTTCTTTTTGTCAATTAGTTCAGTTTGGATTTTTTCAGTTTCAGAGTTACACAAGATAAAAGAATCAAGATCTGTTGGTGTAGTGTAAATTGGAAAATTTATATATCTTTTAGCACTAGTGACCATATACTTCATCAATGTTTCTCTATATAACTTTTTAGGTTGACCAAAAACCGTGATAGTAGCATAACTCGTGTCTAGTTGTAGAGATCCCTGCAACTTTGCTCCCCGTGAGCGAGAAAGTAACATCCCATATTTAGGAGGGATATCAGCTACTACAATGTCCATTAATATGCTCTTACCATGGTATTGAACTAATGTTACACATAGGTCTTTTATTATTCCCAAACATTTAACCTTACTTGAGTCAAAAGAAAACAAATCTTTGTAAGGCCTTATTATTTCTAGATTTAGGGTTTCCATAATGGCTTTAGGCATTAAATTGTGGGAAGCTTCAGAATCTAGCATAGCGTTATGTAGAATTTGATCATGAATGGTAATACTGATATAAATAGGAGGGACTACTCCATCAGCATGTTTTCCATTCACATCTGGGCCAAATATCAGCTCTGGTTGATCATCATTCAAATTAATAGAATCTTCACCATCATTCATATTTAATGTTTTAGTTATAGTTGATTTGTATAAGTCATGTTTCACTAATTCAATTAATGGAATTGGTATTTTCAACTTAGAAATTTCTGTTTGAATATTAAATGTAGGTTGAGACTTACTAATTTGAATAAGTTCTTCTTTATTAACTATAGTTTGGCTTGGTTTATCTTGAGTTTCTACAGTTATATTTTTATTTTCAATTGGTTTAATAGTCTTTGTCTAAGTTTCATGTGTTTTACTGCTTCTAATTTTATTTTCAGGTGTTGTTTGAGAGGCAGTAGAAGTTTTTTTAGACTTAGAACTATTAGCAGGTGTTTTTGAAATATCAATTTTTGGATCTACTGATTTAAGATCAGCAGAAGGTATTTTAGGATCTAAATTTGTTGATTTAACAAAGTAGAGGCTTTTGCTATAGAAAATTTATGTGTGTCTTTTGAGGCTTGAGCCACTTCCTCAGTGATATCAACAATTTTAAGACTAGATGCTTTTTTAGGACTAGAAATGTTTTGGGGAGACTTGGAACTTTGCTTGTTTTCCCTTGGGAGAATTTGCAAAACTTTTGTTTTTGGAGCTTCTACTGTTTTTCTATTCTGATTTTGGGAAGTTTTTCTAGTAGAAGACTCATTATTTTTCTTATTTCTGAGGTTATACTGACTATGTATTTCATTTATGGTAAAGTCATAACCCTTTTTATAATCAAAAGATTCACTGGATTCTAATTTAAGTTGTTGAAGCTCAAACAATTCCTGATCTTCTTGACTAAGGAAAATAGTATTATCATCATCTATTCCCATTAAATGATTCATTTAATCCTCATCTTCATCATTATTTTGAGAATTTTCAGCATAGTTCTCTTGGAATGGTGGCCTTATTGTTTGATCTGGGCCTGTTTCTTTTGTTTTTCTTTTATTTATGTTTTTTCTAAAGTTGGGATTTATGATCTGTTGTTGATTATCCCAATGAGGTCTTTTCTCTATATTATCTAGTCTATCCATCATTATTTCTAAGGTCATAGCTAAACTATCTATTTTTGCATCTGAATTTGAATTTTCCTCTTTGATAGTCACTCTTCTTTCATTTCTGAGTCTAGCTTTTTTAGCTAATATTTTTATTTCTACACTAACAACATCTACTTGAATTTTTTTCTAAGGTGTTTGTATCTCTTTCCCTTAATTGATAAGCCATATCTGCATCAAATCCATCAGGGAATTTGAGCGGAACATAATAAGGAGTAGGTTTAAGAGTTGTAGGAATATAATTATAGACATTATTATACATAATGTAGTAATCTTGAACTAACTCATTTGGGGCTCTTTTTAATGCATCAAATTTAGATAATATTTGAAGGGGGTTTTTTTTCTTTTCCCATTTATTCAAAAACGTTGTAAAAAATACAGCTAAATCAGTTATGCTACCAGAAGCTTGATATTTAAACCATTTCTTCACTTCTCCAGGCACAGTTTGAGCAAACAATCTCATTTGAACATTTGAGTAATCAATTTCATAAATTTCAAAGAAGTTTGTCATTTTAGTTATGTGTTACTGAGTAGTATATTGTGTAGTACCATCAAATAGTGGTATTTTGTTTTGATAATCTTGATGCATGTCATGCAACTTTTGAGTTAAGACAAGGGGAGCATATCTAGCAGCCATGGCTAAAATCTTAGTTTGACTAGAAGATCTAGTAGGAGAACTTGGAGCTGTGCTGGAAATGATAGCTGATGAACTGAAAACGATATCAGAAGTGTGGGGAAGTGATATTGGGATATGAGTGGAGCTACTAGGAAATGAGAATGATGAATTTGCAAAATCAGAAGGTAAACTAGTGGGTATAGTGGATGAAGTGGATGGTGGAAAAAGTATTCTAGGCTGCAAAGGCAGTATAGGGATAAATGACTCTGTGGGTGAGTTGAGAGTATTATTTATATATGATGTAACAGCATACAGAGATGAATCTGCAGCTGGTATTATTGTGGTGTGTAACTGAGAAACTGGGGGCTTGTTTGCATAAGTGAAAAAATTAACTAATTCAATAGCCTCATCAATATCCTTAAGAATTGTAACATTAATTTCTTCAATTTTAGTTTGATATTCAATTTTCTTTGATTTAGATCTTGCTGTAATAATTTTCTATTTTGTATTCAAGAATGAAACAAAAGCAGGGTCTAAAACAGTAGTTTTTAAATCATTTTCAGATTTTCTTTTAAATAAGGAATTCTTGAATTTCATATCAAAATCAATATCTTGAAGACTAACTAATTCTTGAGGTAATGAATTGACACTTATTAATGATACTTCATCTTCTAAGTTTTTTGTTTGTTTTTTCTTTTTTCTTTTTTCCAATTCGATCTGGGTTATCTACTATGACAACAGGTTTAGGATCCGGGTTAGACCTGGTATAGTAGGTTTTCCTAGAAGCTTGAATTACAATTTTTCAATACCCACAACTTACAAAAATAATCTTGAAATAAAAATATGAATAAAATCATTTTCCTTCAAGACAAATTTTATGACTGAGGATTGGTTAAGTCCCCAGTATGGTCGCCAGTATGTTAACACTAGTAAATTCTCAAGTATGTTAACACTAGTAAATTCTTAAGTTGTGGGATTTTAGATTTAAGTCAAGGAACTCTAGAGTTAACCACAAACCTACTTCAAACTCTAGGATCTAGCCTTCCTAGGGTTCATAGAGGGCTCTCTCTTTAAGATTTATCTTTGTGTGATTTACAAATGTTAGGCTAGTTATGAATGGGTAGTTTTGGTTTTGATTGATTGTTTTGGTGGGAATAAATCACTGGAAGGGTAAATAGAGGGAAATATACTTGTCCATTGGGCTATGGATTCTAATCAAGCTAGCAGAAGTAGGATCAGGGACTAAAAGGTCAAATGTCTTCAGGGCAAGATAGATAACCCTCGGAGATCTTGGGAAAAATGGTTTTTGAGGTGGTATGATCGGGATAAAGGGCACTTAAGGATCCTTTGATCTGGAAAAGAGAAGAAAAAGGTAGAGGTCAAATGGGAGTGAGACAAATTAAGAATTCTTAACACATGAAATCGGAAAAAAACAAAGAAATGAAAACTAGTTAAAAACAAGGTGCTTTTAACATGTCCTGTAGTAATACTCATAGTTGTACATTCAGATTTAGAATTAAAACACAGATATATGCATGTAACAAAGAAATATTACAAATGACAAGTTTAGAGAGTACTTCACTCTAGATTTCTTATCACAGGGATCCTTAAGTATGATTCCAAAAAAGGTGATCCAGTCTGCTACTCAAAGTCAAAACACACAACCTTCAAGTCAACAATATGTCTATAATAACCTTCAACAATTTTATTCCACACTTAATACTTCTAAAATTGAAGTATTTATAAAAAATGTATTACAAATATCCTACAAGAGTTCTAGGAATTAACTTAGAAAAAATAAAATATCATTACATAATAAAAGGGACAGTTGCTTAACAAATCAGCAAGCTATCGTATTTTATCCAAAATAAACAGAACTATTTTGATGACAAGGAGCTATTGGCTGCCTATGTGTCCTACTTGCTGGCTACTAGATATTATCTTTCAATCTACTTCCCTTTGTTGATACTTTTTCCTGTTGATACTCTTTAACTTTATACTCTTTGACCATCAGTTTTTGCTGTCCTACTGCTGTAAAATATATCTTATAGCAATAAAATCAGCAAACTATTTTACTGTTTTTTTTTCAACTTCCATTTTTATATCAAGTCTGTGAAAGTCTACCACTCTTCTGCTTTAGGAATTTTCACATTCTTCAACTTCCTAAAATTCTCATCAGCCTCAATATATCTTGCAAAAGTAGGCTTGATGACAAAGAGATGCTTAATTTCATGGTGTAAGAAGAATAAATCCTCAAAATATTGAAGTAAAACTTTCCCTGTAGGAGTGCCTTGTGCTGGTGGCTTGTTGACTTGTTCTTTACCAAACTCCCTGATCTTTTTTTCATAGTCCTTCTGTGGCATAAGCTTTTCATTAAACACATGTATATCAGGTAAGCCTTTTTGTCTAATATTTGTATACTTTACCATAAATCTAGTTATGGAAAGGTTCATGGCTTCACACTTTTCTTCAAGATTCTTCATTAAGTTCTTTTTAGTGACAACCTTCTCAATTTGTAGGATTGTCTCTATCCTGTCTAATACTTGAATTTCCTCAAGTTCTTATCTGTTCTTGCTATTGAGAAATGTAATGATCTTTAATGCCTATTCAGGTTTATCATTCAATTCATCCTTGGCCTTATGTATCTCTGCTTGGGCTACCAATAACAATTCTTTCTGCTCAAATATTACTTGAATTGAATGCCATTGATTATGAATGGCTTCAATGATGTTGGTCCAGAGATGATTTTTGATGTAGGAGATCTGCTCTGTGAAAGTCAATTACTTTTGTAGATTTTTGAGTTGCTACCCTAATCTGATACCTTTCAGTTCATGATTTTTGGCATTAATTTGAGATGTTTTATTTGCACTTTCAAGATTTTCAATCATCTTGTTTAATATGTTTATTCCATTTGTCTTCAAGGACATATCTTCCATTTCTTTTACTATCTGGCTGGCTTCATCTGTATACTATACAGCTATGGTAGAAGATTTTGTAGCTGAAATGGTGGCAAAAGTCACTGGCGATGAAGTTTCCAATGGACTCTTTGGTGCCAACTTTTCTCCTAAAGTAGAAGGCACTGTTGTAGTAATCCCTAGGATGACTGTGGGAATTGTACGAATTCCTGGCCCTTTTACAGTCTCTCTTTCTTGGACCAGTTTGTCCATTTGTGTTTCCATCTCCTTGATTTCTGTTTTCAATTGAAGTATTAGTTTCATCATTTCCTCTTTTTCACTTTGATCCTGGAGGACTTCTTTTGTTTGTGGATGCTCACTTTGAGGAATTTTTAGTTGTTTCCTCAAAGCTAATATATCTTCATTCTTTTTCTTAATTAATGATTCTGTTGCTTGGATGTTTGAAGGATCATATCCCACCTGTAATACTAGTTCCTCTAAGGCTTTGATCCTTAGGTCCTTGGCATATAGTGAGGCTTTGTCCATCTTCATCTTATCTTGCATGTTGAGGATGGTATTTTGGAGTTTATTAGCACTCATTGCTTTAGTTTCCACTATAGAATATAAGATTTTAGAGCTCTTCCTATGGAAATCAATCTGGTCCAACTCATAGATTTTTTCTGTCTACCTCAAGATCAATATTTTTATAGTCTGATACTATTTTTGGTATTGAGGTAGTGGGCTGTAGAAATGACATCATCATTTTATTGCTTGAATAATCAAATTCTGATAATAATCTATTCTGATTGCCAGGCTTCTGTTTCAAGAATTGAGAGTATATTTTTGTCTTTATCTCTTCATTTTTCTTCTTAATTTGCTTGTACTTCTCTTTGATGTCCAAGTCCTTTTCCTCAGCTGGCTGTGAGGAAGAGGCTTCCATGCTTTGTTGTTTCTCAATCATCTATGTGTCATTCTGGTTTACTAGTTTTTCCTTTTGAATTTCCATAAGTGTTTCATTGATAATGGTTGTTGCTATATCATCATTGGTCACTGGAGCATCTGTCTCATATTAATTGTTACTTTCTCCTTATCAACTGAACTGAGCTTAGGCCATTTGTTATAGATTATTTTAAATTTAGTCTCGGTTGTTGTATCTGTTGTGTAACCTCCTTCTTCCCTAACTCTTTTACTTGACCTTTCTGTCTTCTTGACAACTTCTAATGCTCATGTTGTATCTTTTTTTCTTGCTGCCTCTGTCAAGGTGTTTTCAATCCATTCAACTTGATTGGAAAATTTTTCTATTTCATGCTTTGACTCATGAATAAAGGGTGTTAATTTAAATTTGACCCTTAGTTTGCTTAATGTCCCTTGTGGATTATAATTCCATGGAAAACTCTCTTCAAATATGAATTCTGATAGCTTCTTTGTCACTTCCTTTTTCAACATCTCGGTGGTCGTAGATAAATGGACCAATTTTATTTTTTATCTTAAATTGGGTCTTCTTCTTGGCTACCATAAATTTAATTGAATCTGAATTGAGAATTTTTCTAAGATAATCTAATGCAAAAATTCTCATACACACATGCTTGGGAAACTTGTAGGGTAACAAGTTTGACCCAAAAATCCTTAATTTAGTGTGTTTTTCATAGAGGTACCAATCTCCAACCTTGTTCTACTCTGAAAGCTGTAAAATTCTTTTCATTTCTTCACTGATCCTTGGCTGCTCTGATTTATTCAATATGGTCATTGCTGGATGCAAAAATAGCTCTGAAAACTCTGAATAGGTGAAATCATTACATTATTTTCTCAGCAATGAAGTCCAAAAAATAATTGATAGAGGTTTTCCCTCTATATCCATTTTTTGCAAAGTGACTGGAAATTTGTCTGCTTGAAAGAATAGGAACAAATGAAAAGGATAAGAAGTATATATAAATACTCCTTCTGTGGGTAATTTAGTCAACTGGTAGTGGATGGAATCTTCTATGAAACCAACATAGTCAAAAATGACTGATGGAGGTCGACCAGGAGACATGGTGGATAAGAAACCAATAATAGATTCATCAGTATGCTCATCTATAAAATATCCAAGGATGAAAGAGAGCATAGAGATAATCTGTCTAGCACCTTTAGAAAATTTAGCTATGGGGTATGTGGGATTTATCTTTGGGATATCAACATGAGAAGGCATAAAATTCTAAAAGATCATGAACCTTTTAGGGAAATCTAGGCCAAGGTATAGCTAAGTTAAGGCCTCTATAGATAAGGGGACTACTTGGGGATCAAGCTACAATTGTAGCATTTGATTAATAGATTGGACTGTAATAGTGAAAAGTATCTCTTTATCAGCATTTACTACAGCCCTCTGATCTGGTTCATAATATTTTTGACACAGTCTTATGACTTCTTGACCTAGGTGGGTTGAGGGAACTATATACTTGGGTAAATGTGTTTCCCAAATTAGAATTTCATCTTTGTCTAGATACTCCTCATAACACCAGTTGTGTATATCTAAAAAATTGAATTCAACAAGAGGATCAACAATTTTATAGTCAAGATCATTCAAAGGAATGCTTTCAATAACAAACACAGGTGGTTGAAGGGGGTGTACTGTTATAGCAGATTTGGCAGTAATGGTTGGGGTAGGCTTAGGGGCTTTGGTTCCCTCAGATTTGGTTGCTTTAGATCCTTCAGGTCTGCTAGTGTTCTATTTTTTAGGCATTTTTAGGTAACTATTGCAATATTATACTGTTTGTAGGAGTTTTTATATTTAAACAGAGGCGAAACTGAGCAATTTAGGCTAACGATGGCTTCTTTTGGGCTTTTTGCTTAATTAGGTTTTTCTAAGGATATAAAACTAGCATAAACAGAAAACAGGGGTTTTCTGAGTGTGTTTTGGCTGAGAAAATAAGAATTCAGGGTATTTCGAAGGTTTTATCCTTTTAGATATTTAAATTTGATCCTTAAACTGTAAAGTTTTAGAAAATTTGCTTAAAAAGGAGCACAGAGGAAAACATGATTTCCTGGGAAAATTTTTCCAGGGTTTGGCCTATTTTTTGTGATTTTGGGCCGTTCAGTTTGGTCAGTTTTGTAAATAAAAGGATTGGCTTTCTTTAAAGACAATTTGAATTCAATATGCAGGTTTCAATTCTTCGGAAAATACCTTTAAGTGCAGGTATTTGACTGTAAAATGGGTTTTACATGTTCCTGTCTGAAATGTTGGCTTTGGTAGCTTTTTGGAGCGGTGAACAATTATTCAATAGTCTTCAAAGGTGGATTGTGATCAAATCAGAGTTTTTGGGCAAGAAATTGGTAAGCAGGGGCTTGATAATGTTTAACACAGTCGAGAGAAAAGCGGAATGGTCTACACTGCGCAAATAATGAAATAATATGCATGTTCCCAAGGTTTTAACCATAGATTTGGTTGTATTTAATCAACATTTAATGCAGGTTCCATCATGGTGAGAGGTGGTTTCGGGATTCAAATGAAAACCAGATAGTGGTTATCGCATAGGATTTTGGCAGTAAGGGGGTTTGTTCCAAATGAATTTGATCCAACATATTTTTGACACATCACGAAGGCAGAAATGGCCAATACCACCCATTTCGCATCTGATTTGAGATTTGGCAAATGATTACTTTTTGCGTGCGATATTGCTTTTGGGCTGTTGGATCTGGGAATCGAGTGAGAAGGGTCAAGATTGGCTTGGAAGGTGTGGTCAAAGGAAATGGTGGGACCAGGCAAATTATGTATGTGGACGGTTAAAATAGGCTTTAAACCTTTGTATTTTTCAATGGGTAAAGGTTTTAAAGCATATATAAGTGAGGTTATATATATAGGCAACATGGTGCATATATAAAGCAAAAGGTTTATATAAAGGCGGGGATAGGTGGATATGGATAAGGGGCGGGGTTAAGTTTTATTAAAAATAAACCTTAGTCTATCTCAATAAAACTTTGTGTTATAAAATTATAAGGGGGAGTAATATGTTTTTATTCAAAACATTTGTGATATTCCCAAATAAAACACATTTGATGCAATTTGTAATCTATTATATAGTTTTAAACCTTTTGAATGATTTAATAACCATAGGGGGCAGAATATTTGTTTAGCGATAGTTTTATACCAAAGGGGATTTTATTTCGGTTTTAATTTAACACATGGGTAATAACTTTGGTCTAAAATCTTTATAATAGTGGGTTTTTAGGGGTATTTATATATAGGAAGTTAAATAAGTAGGATAACGTATTATTTAGGGATTTAATAAAATAGGTTAAAATTTAATATGAAAGGGGGATGGAGTATACACAAAAATACATAAATCACTAAGTAAAGTGTAAAAGTAAAGCAAAGCTCTTCTTTTTATCATGTCACCAATACTTAGGATAAAGTAGTTTTGAGGATTTTTGTATGTTTCTGAATGAAGGAAGTTAATTAGATGGGTTTTTATGCTTCATTAAGTAAGAACGAGTCTTTACTTATAAAAAGGAGTTATAATGTATGAATGAGGGATGAAATAAATGATAAATGGGGATTTAACTTAAGAACTCAACATTTTCAGCTAACCAGTCATCGAGCCTTGGGTCCGGTCCCAACAAAAGTCAGAGAAAAGCTCTGAGCTTGTTTGACTGATAGCCTAGAATACTGAATACTAATAGGGGAGGGGAAATTAGTGATTTTTCCCGATGATCAATATTACATGCTTTCTCCACTTCTTTCTACCTATACAGCCTTAGTCTAACATTTTTTCTTCATTTTGCAGGTGCATTTAGGCTTGCAACCTTGCATCTATTCTTTTAAAGCATAAACTACCTAAATCTACCTTATTTCATCCGAGGGCTCAGATTAAACTATTGAGCTCCTCATTATTCTCTACCTATCTACTGATTTTTCAGGATTAAACTGTGTGACAAACCTTTATTCACTATCTAAAACTTGAAATTGAAAACATGATAAGTTAATTTTAAATAGTTTAACTCATCAATGATTATGGCATTTAATGACACTCTGCACATAATCATTATTCTTGCAATAAAAGTAAAAAGTAGTGGCATTTGGATTTGCTCACTTTCAGGTCTAATTTTTATTTTTATTTTTGGGGTCTATATTTTCTAAGTCCTTTAATTTTTCTTTTAGGACTTTTTACCCTCTTTTTTATTTTTTTATTTTTTTTCATCTTTTCAAAATATGGGAAAAAAATTTGCAGAAAGAAAGGTATGTGCATATTTACAAGACTATCAAAGTCAATTCAAAAATTATGAATCCTATTATTATATGACCCTAACACCTCACACAACCTCATGCCTAAGGTTGTGATGGAGAGATTAGTCCTAGAAATAACTAAACCTTACAAAGACTTATACTATTTTGATTCAATTAGAGTCAAATTTTTGGGTCTAATCAAGGATATTTATGTCAATCTGGCACAAATACATTCTAAGAGTCTACTCATGGACATAGTTGTTGCTGACATTCCCCCGATATATGGCATGCTTTTATCTAGATCATGGGGAGCCAAAATTCAAGGAAGCCTCCAAATGGACATGTCATATGCTACCATTCCGGTCTTTAACCAAACAAGGAGATTGTACTGGGAATCTCACACGAAATATATGGTAAGCAACCTAGATAGGCCAAACAACACCCCTGTTTATTCCATTCATTCAGACCTTGACTCATTCATCTTGTATAATGAAAATGAAATTAGTGAAAAAGTGAATGAAAATGAAAGAGAACTAGGCCTACCAGAACAGTCAAATCAGTCCCCAAATGAACAACATGACAGCCAAAACTCTAGCAGCCCTAAACAACAACATACTGGCGAATCTGAACTTGAAACACTTTGGAACATGAGCTTTGATGGCTCTTGTTTCAAATTTGGTTCAGGATCTAGGGTTTGGATCCACAACACAAATGAATGCCACTCCTACAAACTAGATTTTTACTGCACCAATAACATTGCAGAGTATGAGGCTCTCCTCCTTGGTTTGCATTTGCTTAAAAACATAGGAGCTCAGAAGATCTATGTCCAAGGATATTAGAGCTGATCATTAGAAAAATCAAAGGTGATTATTCAGCAGACTAAGAGAGTATAGGATTTTTTCCCTAGACCTCCTGAAAACCTTTGAGAAATATGAGCTCACTTTCATCCCTAGAACCCAAAACAACCTTGCCAATGAGCTTGCCTTTGCTGCCAACAATTTCCAAATACCCCATGCAAATGAACAATACACTGTCAAAGTCAAGAACCGGCCTACAGTACCTGACAACATAAACTATTAGCAAGTGTTTGAGGGTGATGCACAAATTGATGACTTTCTGCAATCTAGAAATGAATTTGCAATACAAAAACCAAGATTAGAGCATGAGGAACATTATTTTGCTAAAGAGCAAGCCCACAAAATAGAGTTGTCCTCTACTACTGATATAAATATGCTTGAACATCCTTATGAGGTAAAAATGTTTGAGGATCTAGACCAAAAGGACCTTAAGGTTTTACAGTGTAAATATGACACATTACCAAGGGGCCTTGCACCATTATAATAGTTGTTTTATTTTAATGATGTGGCTAGAAAGCCAAAGATGGAATCCACAGAGACTAATGTAGAAGAATGTAACATAGGCCGCATAAAAGAACCCAAAATGATCAAGCTCTCCAAAACTCTTCCTCCTCACATAAAAAAAAAAAATATATTGAGCTTTTTAAAGAGTTTAAGGATGTGTTTGCATGGGGGTATGAGGAATTGAAGTCCTATGATAGAAGCATTATTCAACACAAAATTCCTCTCAAGGAAAATCAAAAATCATTCAAACAAAAATTGAGAAGAATAAGCCCTGTATTACTACCTTTAGTTGAGAAAGAGATTAAAAAGATGTATGATGCTGGGATCATAGTCCCTTTTAGTTACTCAGAGTGGGTTTCCAACCTTGTGTTAGTTAGGAAGAAGACCGCGGAGATTACGTTTTGCATTGACTTCAGAAAATTGAACAAGGCCTCCATAAAAGATAACTACCCCTTGCCTAAAATGGATCACATACTTCAAAAGGTAGTTGGCTCTAAGATAATATCACTGCTTGATGGCTTTTCAGGTTACAATCAGGTACTAGTACTTCCAAGTGATTAGCATAAAACTACTTTCCCTACACCTTGGGGCACATTCATGTATGTTAAAATTCCCATTGGGTTAATGAATGTAGGGTATACTTTTCAAAGGGCCATGGACATAGATTTTTCAGAAGAAATAGGATACTTCATAGTCATATACCTTGATGACATCATTGTCTATTCTAAGACTGATGAAGAGCACTTGGTACATTTGAGAAAAGTCTTTGAAAAGTGTAGGAAGTATGGCCTATCTTTGAATCCTAAGAAAACATTGTTTGGTCTTCAGGAAGGTAAACTCCTAGGCCACATCATCTCTAAAGAGGGAATCAAAACATACCCCAAAAGGATTGAAGGTATATTTCGAATCAGCCACCCTAGAAACATTAAAGAACTGAAATCTTTCATTGGAAAGATCAACTTCCTAAGAAGGTTCATACCCAACCTTGTTGAACTCCTAAGGAATATCACAAACATGCTAAAAAAGGAGATAGGAGTTAAGTGGACCTTGGAAGCCAAACTATATTTTGAACTGGTAAAACAAGCACTCACCCAAACACCAATTCTAATCAGTCTTGACTTTACCAAGGACTTCTACATTTTCTCATTTGCATCCGAACACACCATTGTTGCAGTGTTGTTGCAAAAGAAAATGATGGGGCAAGAACAGCCCATAGCCTTCTTCAGTAAGGCATTAAGATATGCTCCCCTCAAATACAACATCATGGAGAAACAAGTCTTTGCATTGATCAATGCATTGAAAGATTTCTGGGTCTACATTTTACACTCTCATATCATTGATTTTGTTCCACATACAGTTGTCAAGGATATTCTAAATCAGGACCCTGATGGTAAAAGGGGTAAATGGATTGTTATTATTTTATAATGTGACTTAGAAATCATGCCCACTAAACCGATCAAAGGGCAAGGACTTGCTAAGCTAATGGCTGAAACAAACTTTCTAGCCTTAGACCATAACATGATGTATTCTTTAGATGAAATAGAGGAGCTGAAAACTCCACCTGTTGAAGATGCATTTTTGAATTCAATCTGGTATTCTGATTTACTGTATGTACCTGTTAATCTAAATGCCCCTCCTTCTTTGTCTAAAACAAAATCTAGATTCTTGAAACAAAGAGCCTTAAATTTTTGCATTTTAGATAGAGTTTTGTATTGGAAAAATTATGTGGGTATGTTGCTTAAGTGTTTGCTTGAGGATGATGCAGATATAATCATGCAAGAGCTGCATGAGGGAGAGCGTGGAGGTCATCTATACTACAAAACCACAACTAACAAGATCCTTAGAGCTGGCTACTATTGGCCCACCCTTTTCCCTGACACTCACAAACTGGTCATGACTTGCCATAAGTGCCAAATTTTTGATGGAAAGAGAAAAATTCTACCTTTGCCTTTACATCCCATCATTGTTGAAGCTCCTTTTCAACAATGGGGTTTGGACTTTATTGGAGAGATCCACCCTACCTCATCTTCCCAACATAAGTGGATCCTCACTGCCACTGATTACTTCACCAAGTGGATAGAAGCCATCCCTTCTAGGAATGCCACAAATTCAGTCATTATCAAATTCCTTGAGACCAACATCTTGTCTAGATTTGGTTGTCCTAGAAAGATCATCACCGATAATGTTGTTGCCTTCAAATCCAAAATAATGGTTGAATTTTTCTATAAATATCATATCACATTGGGGCATTCCATAGCTTATTACCCTCAAGGTAATGGGCTAGTCGAGTCCTCCAACAAGAGTCTGGTGAACATTATCAATAATTTGTTGGAAATAAACCAAAAATCATGGCATAGAAAACTAATACATGCATTATGCGCTAATAGACTAAAAACCAATAAATCCATCAGTATGTCTCCCTATCAATTAATATATGGCATGGATGCATTCTTCCCAACATCCTTAGGAGTTCCAGTGATGAAACTCCTCCACGAGGTACAATCAAAAGAAAATGACATGAAAAGGAGGTTGAACCAAACCATTCACTTGCAGTAGTCAAGGGAAGAAGTTTACAAGAGGACACAAGCAGTACAAGAAAACATCAAGAATATATTTGACAGAAGGACCAAGGCTAATGATTTCCAGATTGGAGATAAAGTGCTGAAGTGGGACTCCATGAGAGAAGACAAAGGAAAACATGGAAAGTTTGAAAATTTGTGGAAATGCCCATACATCATCAGTTTAGTTAGAGGTAAAAATGCTTTATTTTTACAAGATTTGGATGGAGCAAAGATATTTGGAGGTCCTGTCAATGGCACGACACTCAAGAACTATTTTTGTCAAAATTCCTAAAAGTTTGGAGCTGTCATTCATTGTACATAACATTGTTTGATGAAAAATATGAAAAAAAAAAACTCAAAAATAGAAAAAAGAAAAGAGGGAAAATTTGAAGAAGAGGTACAACCCCATACCCAAAAAATATTAATGCTGAAAGTGTGCAAGCCTAAATGCCGCTACTTGTTCAAAAATAAGGTCTTTTTCTCTCATCTAGCCTAATCATGAATGAACTTGTTTTCAATTTTTTGCTGATAGGTTAGTGAAAGAGAGCTTGTCAAAACATTTAAGCTTCACTTATCAGTAGATTAGATTAGGAAATTATGTTGGTTCTCAATGCTCAAATCTGAACCAAAGAGAAAAAGAGGGATGCCTAACAATTTCTAAATCTTAGCCCTTATGTTTTCTAGTTTTTTATTGTACAAAATAATGTCTGTGTGCAGCTTGTCCCAATGCCACAACCCATGGAAAATCAAATTGCTTAATCCTGGTTTGATCATGTTTTTAATTTCATGTTAGTAGGATAGAGAATAGAGTATGTCAAACAACCTAATCTTAACAGATGATTAGACTAGGTAGAGAATAAAATAGTTCATTAGCATAATCTGAACTCTTGGGAGTGATAAGGGTACAAGTAGATAGTTTGTTTTTCTTTCAAACGAAAATAATGTCAAGGGTTTTCGAGTTTAAGTGCACCAAAGGAAGAAAAAATGTTAAGCAAAGTAGGATGGGTAGGTAGAAATGAGGTTGAATAAATCATGTCCTTTCAAATTCTTAAGATCATAGCTTCAATGAAACATCAGCAAATGAAGGAAGAAAGATTTTCCCAATGGATAATGCACTGGTCTTCAAAACTCAGAGATTTGATGTCTGAAGTTCTAAACACCTCCTAAAAAGGAGCTTCCCTCCCCAAGTGGAGCCACTGTTAGTCATAAATAATTTTTTACCATTTGTAGATGACTAAATGTTAATCCTAGATTTCTAAAAAAAAAATTCATGAATATTTTGAGTTTTAGAAATCTCACTGCCTTCATTATCCTTAAACCAAATTTTTCACTATTCTACTATTTTTCCATTTCATGATTAAATTGTCACTCCTAGAAGACCCGTCATGGGCTTATGCCACTCATCTGAATCCTATTTTCCTACCTATAGCCTCAGCACTCTGAATTTCTTTTTGCTTCTCCACTTTCCATCTAGGGTCACTAGGTGACTTTTTTCTTCCTATGTCCACCAGGTTCCTCAAGCATTAACGGTCTCAAACTATCTCTGTAGGTTCTTTAGATAAATCAAGTTCAGTATTTTTTGGATCTACAATACATCAATTTTTCAAAAACATTGTTTTTAGCACATGCAAGCCCCAAACCAAGTCTCATTCAAACACCAAGTCAAAGCAGCTTTCAACAAGGTCATTAGGGTTTCATAGGTTGTAGGGTTACCCTTGGTTTTTTAAGCATTTTTTTTCCTATAATAGAAGATGAATCAAATATGAAAGAAGGTCAGCACCTATTTGTCCAAGATAGATCAGAAAACCTCTAAGGAGGACTGCTTTTCCAACGACAAAATTATGCAAAAGGGCAACTATGCATTTGACATTTCTGCAAGAGTGTTAAACTAACTATCATCAAAGAATATGTAAGGTAAGAGACCAGATCCTCATTGAAATACATTCACAGAAAACAAGGAGGAAGCAACCTATTCTCAAGAAGAATCAGGGTCCCTAAGACTGATTGGACCAGCAACGTGCGAAGTAATGATCAATGCAACAAATTACATGGATGGAGGCACACCAATGGAACCAAGCATGAATTGAAGACTTTTTAGAAATCATAGATGAAAAAGGGAAAAATGTGAGGTAAACTGAAAAGAAAATAATGAACCTGAAAGGGCTATAGAGAACTTAGAAGACAACACTGATAGTTGTTCTCTAACATCCCAGAAACGCAGGGTTTTGGAAAGATAAGGAAAAGGAGGTGAAATGAATATGATAGACCTCCATGATAAAAACAGAAAGAAGGATTGAAGAGGTTGTTGTAGGCAATTTCCAGAGTTTTCCAAAGTGAAGTGTCTCACTGCCTCAAAAGAAAGAGAATCAAAAGAGTATCAGTGAAAGGAAGGTCAAGCTTTCATTTTCAGTCATTTACACTTAATGATCAAATGGATAAAAGCATAGGGTTGATCTCCAAGATGGAGAGCCAAGCTGATTAGAAGATTTTTGTTGTCTAATTGAATATGTCAAACTCCAAGAACATCAAAAAGGGCTAAATCAGTATGGCATGGCATCTGCAAATCAGAAGTGGCCAAAAGAGGAGATAGCATACATGAGTGTGAAGACTATGGTGCTTGTTAAAAATGGATTTATCATGCCTAAGGATCAATGAGAAAGTTGAAAACAAGATTTTTAGTCACCCATCAAGAAAAAGGTAATTTTATCTCCAAGGTAATAACAGAGAAGTTTTAAAGATACTGCCACTATGCAAGTGCTTAAGGTTGTCAAAGTGAATTTAGCATGCTCCAAAGATCAGAGGGAAGAGAGTCACTTCAAGGTTTTCATGACACTTGTGGAATGAGAGTGATTGAAAGACATGAACAAGAAAAGACACAGTAAATCATGTGACTCAAACAAACATCTGCAGAACAAAGTGTTAAAGGCATAAATAGGCCATAGGAGTCAAATTCACCATGTCAGCAACCTGAAGAGAAACAAAGAAAAATGGTTAGAACGAAAAAATACCATTTGAATGTTTTTAAGCCACCTACTGCAAAAGGTCAAAAAGAATATCAGTAAAAGTGAAAAAGGGACTAAAAAAATTAGAAAGTGGGTCTACAAAGTTTAAATTTATTTTCCTAAGACTATAAAGGGTCATTGTGTTTATCACTTGGCTCATTATTCACTTGCAAAAGAGCAAAAAACCTTCAAGCAGAAAAATATGAGTTTTCAGTGAAAATTTGAGTGAGTTTGCCTGGCGCTGCATCGCTACACGTTCAGGAGGTTTCATAGTGTAAATTTACACCGCGTCGCGCATTCAGTGGAGCATGTGCCGAGCATTCAGTGGGTACTTGTTATAGCATCATTTTTCATCTTCATATGATTCATGATTGCTTTTATGGCTTTGGGCACCCATTCCTACAGACTTGAACAAATTCACTAAAAAACAGTGTTAAAATTCCCATACGCGGGTATGCCCAGACTTTTCCGCGTATATACGCGATTCCACATGTAATTTTCCGCGTATGCCATTAAAACCATTAAAAAATATATAAATTCCCTATTTTCGGACTGGGTTGATGGTTACTCTAGTAGTTCAACCACCCCAGTATGTGGCCAACTGTTTCCAACTGACTGAAACTACTTTGAGGGAGTATAAAAGCCCCTCATGTGTATGGCCTAAGGGAGAGAGAAATTTTATAGACATTATACTCCTTTCATGGAACTCTGAATTCAAGTGTCCATCTCTCTTGCCTCCTACAAATTCCTGCATTTATACAGAAACCCTCGGTTTCCAGAGATGCCCACTCCATTTACAGCCACCGAGTGCACTACTCTTCAAAGTTTCTGAGGAGGAGGTAAAGGATAATCCTACGATACTATTCTGGCTTCGAAGATCGTGGAAGGATTCAGGTGATTCTCCACTCCGCATTTCCGTACATGCCGTTCGTAATAATGAACTTCTTAATTGGCTCTAAATCAGGTGTTAATGTTTACTTGTATATGTGAAAATATTATCATTTAAGCATTTATTATGGTTTATATAATGTTTCACATGGATTGCACTAACGTTTAGGAGAAGTATATGTTGTACAAATAGGTTCCCATGCACGTTCTTTCTTGTTTTCTAGGTTGAAGGAGGAAGAAGGGATGCTGGGGGTTTGGACCCTGCGGGATCTACATCGAACGTAGGACTACGGGTGAGTTCTACTATCGTTGTTATATAGTTTTTATCATTCAAGTGTGGTTGTGTGTGAGTCCTTCTGAATAGCATGCCCTGATCTGTGGAGGTTTCGACCCAACAAACTCCTCATCCGATTCTTCCCAAATGTGAATACCCTCTGTAGGTTAACAGAAATCTTGTGATTCCCCTGTTGGGTGGTTTCAGCTTTTTGATAGGTTTCCAATAGTTTTAACTTTTATTTCCAGTCCAGTTTACTCTTTCTCAGTCAGACTGAAGTCCTGGTTTCTTATCCAGGCTTGATCCTTTTTGTTTTTTCATTATTTACCTTTATATACGCGAGTTTTTCTGCACACAGTCGCGTATACACACATTTTTTGTTAAAGGGAGTCGCATATACGCGGGTTTCCTTTAGCACAGTCGCATATGCACGCTTGTTGTCAAACTTTTAAGTAGCGTATACCTGGGTAGATTTTGAAATTTTGGATTTCTTGGCTTTTTAGTCCTGTCTGTCTGTGGAGACCTGTTCCTGCAGTGTCTTTGTGTCCTCTGGATTGTGTAGAAAGTGGTCTTTGGTCTTTTCTCTCTCTTGTTTGATTGAAAACTAGCTTATTTGGCAAAGTCTTGTTTCTTGTGCTGGCATTCCTGGTTCGAGTACCAAGATCTCTTTCTGGGGATTCTTGGTTGTTCTGCTTTATCAGAACAGAGAGCTCCTGCTCATTTACTCTTTCCTACCTTTGTGTCTTGCTTTGCACTTCGATTTTTTCCCATTTCTTGGTTGGTTTTCTTGAGTTCAGTCGACTAGGTCTTGTTGCAATTTTTGAAGAGTCTTTCTTGGTTCTTTGAAGTTTTTGTTTGCTGCAAGGTTGTACTATTCTTCTAGGCTGAGTGACTGAGTTTCGTGTCTTCTTGTGCTCATATAAATCTTGCTACTAGTTAGCCCTATAAGATTTGGAGCGTTTTTGAAGTTTTTGCTTGAAATTCAGTGTTGTTTGGCTTGGGATTTGATAGTTTTTCTTGGTCTTTTCGAACTCTTCTTTTATAAAACTCAAAAGCTCAAAAAACATTTTGCTTTGTTGTTTGCTTTTGTTTTTGTATTTTTGTTTTCGTTTCATTATATCTTTTGAAGCTTTGTTGAGGTTTCTTGCCTTTGGATTTTGACTTGATTTTGGAAAGGAGTTGTCATTGATTTCTTCCTCTTGTTTTCAAGCAATTTTGGTGTCTTTATATTAAGAGTTTCTTATTGTGGGAACTAGCTTTCTAGAAAACCAAAAAGAGATAAAACTGAAGGATCTTTGGGAAATTTCTCTCTGCTTTCGGAGATTTTGCATCTTAGAATTTGCATGCTTTTAGTGATTTGCATCAGGTGCACTTAAGCATTTAGTCATTTTCATAGTTTTTACGAGTGTGAGTTTGTTATCTGAAAAGAAAAATAATTTTTTTTAATCTCGTAGAACCTGTGTAGAAGTTGCTTTTCATCGAAAGACAATAACTGCATTTGCATGTAGTTTGGTTTTTATTAATTTCTTTTCTGCGTCAAAACACCATAAGTTTCATTTCCGTATCCCTTTGACTTAACATAACAGCCGATTAAAATAAGCGCTATAATTTAAAAGCAACTAGCAAGTTTTTTAAGTGTCATACACCAACTAGCTAGGTTGTAGGGCCTTGGATTAGGTGAGTGGAGAGTTAAATCTCCAAGGCCGCTCAAACAAAACATAGAAGTTGATTAATTGAGCGAAATCCAACTTCGTTAGGTGGACCAGGAAATCTCTCCTCCAGAGAGTCAAGCGCGAGGGGAAGTGAAGGCCGAGAAGAGAGATACCCCCTCTCTGATTTGCTGAATCTGACCTCAAGACCGTTCCGCCCGGCTTCTGACACAGATTGGTGCCCATAGTTGCCACTCCTAGGTTCCACATAGGTGACTGTGGGGGGGAATACCCGTGGTACCTAAGGCAGACGTCGCATCACTTTCAGCAGTACTTCTGGGGGGTGCCCTTGCGAAGCTTGGGTACTTGAGCCGGCAAAGGCTGTCGTTAGGAGGTCGGCGTAACTATTTCTGATACCTTCGCTAGTAGGCCTGGGCTGTAATTATCCCAGACTACTTTCGGGAGGTCCCCTATTTCGCTTTCTTGTATTTTGGTGTCCGGTCCTCATCACTCGGAGCGGAAATACTTGAAGGTTGTTTGCTTGATTGTATCTCAGGGATTATTTTTTGTAGTGAGTGCTCTTTTCTCCTAGCTTGCCTAGCTTTATACTTTTTGAGTCTAATTAAAATCTGTTAAAGTGGCTGATCAAGCGCCTCGTCGATCGAGGAGAATCCGGGGGTTATCTCCAGAGAGTTCAGAGCCTTCTTCAAGAAGGCGTAGGAGTGATTTAGCAGGTGGTTACCACCCTATGGCGTCCGACGCAGTGGAGAGAGATCCTCCACAAGGGTCTCAAGGTTTCGTAGCTGATTCTGGTGTTGGTTCCGAGAGGAGCGCTCCGCTCACCTCGCGAGTATTATTTCCGCAGGAAGAAGAAGTACAGGTAGAGGAAGTGTCTGAACCCTCAGAGTCACTTCCATCTCCTCTTCCTCCCGATTATCCGTTCATTGTTGAATACATCAGACCTGAGTCATAGAGACCGGAAGATCCTCCTTATTATACATACCTTTCGATGGCCACGACTGGGAACGCGGCTTCTGCTTTGAGTGCTGCAGGCATTCATACTCCTGCTTCTGTTGAAGGAGGGGGCACTATTGCTATATCTTTGATTGCTTCTAGTGCTGCTGTGTTTGGTTATGGTTTCACCCAAGCACATGCTTCTCAATCTGGTCCCTTCTGTTTTGGAATGCCCACTAGTGGGATTCCTTCTTTTTCCTTTTCTGCTGCTGCAGCTGGATCTACACCCATGTCTTCCATGGCTAGTGGATCAGCTTCTTTTCAAGGGTTCCCCTTCGGAACTGGACATATTCCTAGTTCGAATCCTTCTTTAGGGTCCTTTTCGTTTACTTCTCAGACCCAGAGTTTCAACCCTTGGTCTGGAGGTCAAAATTCAACTACTTTTACAGGTTGGAACCCTGTATTCACTACAGTGGGGGCAGGGAATCAGTTTTACGCTGATCACCAAGGGAATGCTTCTTTCCCTTCGTCGAGTGCTTATCAGACTTTTTCCCCTCTGTCTAATGCCTGGAACCCCTATCAGGGGCTTTCCTCTTCATTTCATACTGCAGTAGGGGGAACTGGTCCGGTCTTTGGTAACTCTGCGTTGGGAGAAGGTTCTTCTCCTTTTTCTACAAGTTCTTTTTGGCAACTTGGTGCCTCATCAAATCCAGGGTATTCTTTTCAGAATGTTGGGAATTCATCCTATCAAGGATGGAATCCTCAAGCTCCACCTCGTTTACCTTTTCTGGCAACGTTAAACTTGCTAGATCTGTCGAAGTTGACGAATGATCCGATTCGGTACAGTCCGGGGTGGCCTCCGGTCCCGACCAAACTACCTTCAGAAATTCCAAAGTTTGAAGGGAAGAATGGAGAGGATCCGGTTGACCACATCACCACTTTCCATTTATGGTGTTATTCTAACTCCCTGATCGATGATTCAATTAGGTTGAGATTGTTTCAACGCACCCTAACTGGAAACACTGCCAAATGGTATATTGAGCTAACTGGGGGCAGTTTTGCTACATTTGGAGAATTGGCTGTTACATTTCTAAACCATTTCCAGTTGCCTGTCCGATATGATGCTGGGACTGAACTCCTAGCTAATTTTAAGCAGGACGACGCAACCCACATTTCTGACCATATTCAGGAATGGAGGAGAAGGAAGAGGCTTATTAAAGCTCATATTCCAGGAGAATTCCTTTTGGAATGGTTTCTGAAATCTCTACAGTCAGAAATTTCTAAAGATGTATCCCCGTCTGGGGTATTTTCTGAGGAGCAGGCCATTTTTAGGGCCCAGCAGCTGGAACTGATCTATTCTCAGTCTGGGGTCCTCCATAAATATTTTCCCAATGCTCCTCGCTCCAAATTAGATTTATCCAAAACTAAGCCTGGTCTGCATGGTGATGGGCTTATCGGGTCGATCAATAGTGGTGCAGCCAGCCTGCTTACTCAACTGCAGCAGTTGTCTTTGCAATCTGCTCCTTCTGGTCAGGCTGTGCCTGCTGAGTCATCACCTTCCCAATCTTTGTCCATAAATGTTGTCCAAGCTTCTGATCCCAAAGGAAATCAACAATCCGAAGGGAAGAAGAAGGGACGAAATAATAAGAAAAAGGGCAAGAATGGGAAGGGTAATGCAAATAAAACCAATGAGCATGTTGGTGAGGGTCCAAAGGACAAAAATAAAGTGAAGTTTCCATGCAAGCTGTGTGCTGGAGACCATCTTACACACCTTTGCCCTAAAATTCAGGATGCGTAGCGCTTGTTAGCTCAGCAGGGTTCTTCTAGTTCCCAGGCTGTGTTAACTAACCCTTTTCCCTAAGGGCAACCGTCAGTTGTTGGCGCGAACCAAAATCCTGGGGCTTCCTCTGGAGGCACCCAGGAAGGGGAAATTCCATCGAACATATTCATGATGAGTGCTCATGTGGATATCGCTACGAGATCCCATGATTATGGTGGAGAAGAGTCTTCGAAAGCTAAGGATACTCCTGATGCTATTGAGTCGCTTCACATTATGAAGCCTACTATTGAGTCTATGCCTCGGATGCCCAAAGCATCTTCTAAGCGATCGACGATTAATCCAAATGCTAGGGCTGCCTAGAACTACTCTATTGTGGAAGATCTGGCGCAGAGTCCTTGTGCTATGTCGGCTTTAGAGGTACTCCAGTCTTGTCCGGCTCAGCGCAGTGCTTTGCTCACTGCCATTGGGGCTATTGATCCGAAAAATTCTCTTCTGATTACTTTTGATATGTCTAATTTTAAGAAGAGACTCCCCCATCATATGGCTTTTCATATTAAATCATCGTACCGGAAGTGAAATATCTTTCGGACGGTTGTTGATGAGGGTGCTTCCACATGCGTGATGTCTCTCACATGTTGGAAGACGATTGGATCTCCCAAATTTGTTCCATCTACCACTCTTCTGACTGCGTTTGATGGTCATTCTCACAGACCGCATGGTATTGTCCCAGCTTTGCCTATCTGTGTTGGGGGAAAAACTGTGAATATAGAGGTTGAGGTAGTGGATGCAAGCTTGGACTACAACCTTCTGTTGGGGAGAAACTGGATTTATGAGATGGATGCCATTGCATCCTCATTATTTTGGATTATTTGTTTCCCTCACGAAGGGAGGATTGTTACAGTGGACCAACTGGACTGTCCTCCTGTAGACCCGAATGCGTCTACTGACTCAACTGTTCCAAATTTGGATAATACTAAGGTGCCTGTTGAGAATTTAGGGGTTGGAATGTATTCTTCCTTGATGGGTACTTTTGATATTCCTCCTCCTACGGTTCATATCAATGCAATTTCATCCTCCAAGGCTCCTCTTCGAAGAGAGTTCTTTAGAACTCATTATTTTTCGGACCCTTGGACCTTACCTTCCCCTACCGCCACATTAGCGGAAGGTCAAGTGGGTGGAATGGCATTTCCAATGTCTGCAGCTGAGATTGCTTATCAGTCTATTGTTGACTCTGCAGAGTCCATCCCAGCTCCTCTTTCACCGGAAGAGTTGGATGGAGATGTGGCTCCGGCTTGGAAACTTAGTTCTTCTTCTGCCCAGGATTGCCTTGATACCACTCTTCCATCTGAAGAGGCCATCCTGGAAGCTATGACTGGTATAGATAGACCGTGGGATGACTTGCATCATCGGTCTTACTTTTTACCTGATTTAAGCGAAGTTGAAACAAGTTTTCCAAGTCCTCAGTCTCCTGGTCCTGTTCACCCAGTCCTGAACCATTTAGCACCAACACAGGTTTATGCTGAAGGGAACATGGCTGTGATTTCTCCTACTATCCCGGTGAACATTTCCAGGGATCCCAATATTATTGAGAATGTCTTCATCGGAGCTGAATGTTCCCGTGAAGAGATTCAAATTTACACCGAACTCTTTAAAGAGTATAGGGATGTATTCGCTTGGTCTTATGAGGAAATGCCTGGTATAAATCCATCTATTGTCCAGCATGAGATCAAGACTTACAAAAACGCTAAGCCTGTAAGGCAAAAACTTCGCCCGGTCAATCCTAGGAAGGCAGAAGCTATCAAAGCTGAGGTTGAGAAGCTGCTTAAGGCGAGATTAATTTTCCCTGTTCCTTTGACTGAATGGGTTTCAAACCCTGTTCCCGTAGATAAAAAACAAGGAACAATTCGAGTTTGCATTGATTTCGCAGACCTTATCAGCATGTCCTAAAGATAATTACCCCACACCATTTATAGATCAGATTATCGATGAGTGTGCCGGTAATGAGATTTTATCCTTCATGGACAGTTTCTCCAGATATAATCAAATTACTATCCATCCTGAAGATCAGCATAAGACTGCCTTTATTTTTCCCTGGGGTACTTTTGCTTACAAGAAGATGCCTTTTGGTCTTCAAAATGCTGGGGCTACTTTTCAGTGGGCCATGTCATATGCCTTCCACGACATCAAACATATTATCAAGGCGTATTTGGATGATTTAGCTGCTCATTCTTGAAAGAGAATTGATCATCATGCTCACCTCCGTCAAGTATTTGAACGATGTCGTTTCTATAAGATTAGGTTGAATCTGAACAAGTGTGTTTTCGCGGTTACATCCGGTCAGTTATTGGGATTCATTGTGTCTTCGGAAGGGATTAGGGTAGATCCCTTCAAGGTTGAGGCAATACTTCGGTTGCCTCCCCTGTCGTCTATTCGTCAACTTCAAAGTCTACAAGGAAAAGATAATTTTCTTCGGAGATTTATCGTAAATTATGTTGAAGTTACCAAAGGATTTATGAGATTGTTTAAGAAGGAAGTTCCATTCTTTTGGGATGACTTCGCTTAACACTCATTCGATGCTTTCAAAAATCATTTAACTTACTCCTTTATTGAGTCCAATTGGGACATAGTACAGGATTTCCTTTTGTATTCATATAAAGCAGAGACCTACCATTGGTATGGTTCTCGTTCAGAGGGATGATGCTCTTGCAGCAGTAGCATGTTATTTACTATCTCCTATTTGAGGATTGTAGACCCGAACTCCGTGTACACTCCGATAGAAAAGTTAGCTTTAGCAGCTGTTCATGCTGTGCAGCGACTCCGGCATTATATTCTTCTACGAAAAACTTATGTTTTGGCAGCAGCCAATCCATTTCAATTTGTTCTTAGTAGGCGAGTGATTGGGGGAAAATAAAATAGATGGATTGTGATTTTGCAGGAATTTGATCTTGAGTTTATGTCTGCCAAGTCCAAGAAATCATTAGTTTTCGCGGAATTAATCTCTGAGTTGCCTTTTGGAGAAGAGATAGTCTATGATGAATTCTTCCTGGATGAACATTTGTTTCTTATCTCTCCACAAGATCCTTGGTATGGAGACATCATTGTGTATCTTCAGACTGCGAAGTTTCCCTCTACTTTTTTTAAAGATGAGCGCCGTAAGTTGCGTCACTTGGCTAAAAATTACTTGATTATTGGTGATGCATTGTACCATTGAGGGGTTGATTCAATCCTGAGACGTTGCTTAACTCTCGAAGAAGCTGAGGCTGTGCTGAATGATTGCCACAGTGGAGCTGGTGGTGGTCATTTATCTGGGCTTACTACAGCCCAAAAAATCTTGCGTGCTGGCTACTTTTGACCTTCGATTTTCAAAGATTGTGCGGAGTCGCCGTCAAAAAGTGTCATCCGTGTCAAGTTTATACTCGAAAAATGCGCGCTCATCCAGCTCCGCTCTTTCCAGTCATTACTGTCGGTCCCTTTACAAAGTGGGGTATTGATTATACTACTTGTAACCCACCTTCGGCTAAAGGTCACAAGTACATTGTTGTAGCATAGACTACTTTATGAAGTGGGTCGAGGCTATGCCTACTTTCGGGAATGACGGTGAGACTGCAGCTCTCTTTCTTTTCAACCAAGTTATTGCTCGTTTTTGTATTCCTAGAGAGATTGTCACTGATCATGGCAGTCATTTTCAGAATAGCATGATGGCTAAGTTGGCTCTCAAATTAGGTTTCCGGCAGGAGCATTCATCTCCATATTATCCTCAGGCCAATGGGTAAGTGGAAGCCGTGAATAAATCCTTGAAGACAATTCTTCAAAGGACGATTAATAAAGCTAGATCCAACTGGCATATTATGCTATATCCTGCACTTTGGGCATACAGGACATCAGTGAAAACTGCAACTGGCTTTACTCCTTTTCAGTTAGTTTATGGGTTGGAATCCGTATTTCCTATTGAATGTGAGATTCCCTCTCTTAAGTTAGCTATTGAACTTCTTCCTGACACTTCTAGTCTTGAAGAACGTCTCCTTCATCTAGAACATCTTGATGAGCAGCGTCGAGATGCCGCCACGATGAATGAAGCACATAAAAACCGAGTTAAAGTTCAGCACGATAAGGCAGTCAAACCTAGGGTTTTTTCAGAAGGTGACCTGGTTTGGTCTATGCCCAAGAGAAAGATGCCCTGGGGGCAGGAAATTTTAAGTCTATGTGGTATGGCCCTTTTATCGTCAAAAAGTCCTTAAGAAAGGAGCATATACCTTGGTTTATTTTGAAGGGAACGGGTTGTCGGAGCCCAGAAATGGGCTCTATTTGAAGAAGTATTATGCCTAGGTTTCGGCTTGGCATGTTGCTTTTGTATATACTAGTTTTGCTTTGTACACATCTAGTTGATTTTCGATCTTTGATGAGATGGTGATGTTTTTGATCTGCTTTGGCAGGTTGTGTTGGATGTCATGAGTTATTTTGGTTTCGCCGATGGTGCTAGTAGACACCGAACTTAATGTATAATACTGGTACTTCATTATCCAGTTATCACCGTTAGTATCAAGAGGGGTCCGTATTGGTCCTCGTCTAATAACATAGCGGTATCGACACCGCAGTTTTTTATCTACTCTCGGGAGTATAACATATTTGGGTGTTGATTCGTTGGTAGTTTTCGTACTCTCACCTAGAAAGTTGCCAGCTTGAAAAATACTTTATCGGTTCAAGAATAAAATCATCGCGGTTGTTCTTGAGGGTACGTTTGTTACAAAGATCATTTCAATTTTTAACTTTCATTCATATTCCTCAAGCTGACAATTGGCTAGCAAAATCATTAGCTAATCAAGCATTGGATTGGCATATTAATCATTCCATACAATAAAATTTAATCATCAAAAACATCATACATTTTGGTACATTTATCACATCACATCAAACATCGTTGTATATATACTGTCAGAGTGTTCAAAAACTTTAAAAAATTTGGATCCATAAAAGTCATACAAAAATTGGGCTTAAGCCCGATCATGTTCAGTCTCAAATAATATATAGTCATCTGATACATCATATCTATCTACTCCTGAGGTCCCTTCCCAGAAGTTGTGTTCCTATAGAACACGACCGCGGTGGAAACTCGGCGGAATAACCGTACCCAGTCTCGGGGCACTCCTACCACCCGTCTCTGGATGGCTTTCGGCAGATCTTCCACTGCAGCCATAGGTACTTGGCGGGTTAATCCCTCCAAGTTCCTCTGTACAGCCTGGAGGGTCCTGTCTGAATCCATTGTATCTGCTTCGCCTCGGCGACGCTTGTGTCGCGGGAAACCCTCAGGTCGAACTGGTCCAATATCTGTAACATGATCATTTTTAAAGTCATTATGAATCCAATCAAAAACATGTTTTTTTTTTCATTTTTTCATACATATTTGAAAAAATCCAAAAAATTATATAAGTCAAAAAATTGCAAACTTACCGACTGCGCCCCATGCCGCGCCTGGTGGAAGGACAAGATCTGGATTGCCACGAAAGTCCATCCCGGCATAGGGATAGTCGTCCACAGCGATGATTTGTTCTCCCCACCAAAGGAAGAACTCACCATCCCAAGTGGTCCGGGGAACTTCACTTCCCCCCAATATCTTCATCATGTCTGCCCAACGGGCAATTCTTGGGTCTCTAGGGCTGCTGATGGTAGAGATCACTTTGGGTCTCAATGCTGGTATCTTCTCAAAGAAGAATGTCATCAAAATTGTACCATATCCAAAATGTTTTGTCTTTGCCTTTCGGATAGAAGTCAAATGTTGCTTCATGTTCATCAGTAGAGCTGTACACCAATCATATAAATGAGTTGAGCATTCCACTGCTATACTCATTTGCGTCCTGGATGCCTAGTGAAGAGAAGCTGATCCTGCTACTCTCCCGATGGTAAAAAGGAGGATTTCTATGTGTAAGTCTCTTAAATCTTTGATTGCAATTTGAGTTCCCACTTTCTTGGAACCCCTTCACGCAATACAGTAGTTCTTGGAGACTTTTCTCCGCCCGTATACGCAAGTCCACATGTACTTTTCCGCGTATGCCATTAAAACCATTAAAAAATATATAAATTCCCTATTTTCGGACTGGGTTGATGGTTACTCCAGTAGTTCAACCACCCCAGTACGTGGCCAACTGTTTCCAACTAACTGGAACTACTTTGAGGGGGTATAAAAGCCCCTCATGTGCATGGCCTAAGGGAGAGAAATTTTATAGACATTATACTCTGTTGGAATCCCTAATTCAAGTCTGATTTCCCGTGCCTCCTGCACTTTCCCAGATTTATACAGGAAACCCTTGTTTCCTGGAGATGTTCATCCATTTATATGCCATCTCGAGTGCACAAGTCTTGAAAGTTTCTTAGCGAGGCAAGGGCGGGACGAATCCGGACGACGGTCTGCTCGAAGATCGTGGAAGGATTCAGGTGATCTCTCCACTCTTTATTTCTGTACATGTTGTTCGTAATAATGAAGAACCATCTTGTTCCTGAACTCGTGTGTTAATGTTTATTTATATGTGTGAAAAGATTATCATTTAAGCATTTATTATGGTTTATATAATGTTTCACATGGATTACACTAACGTTTAGGAGAAGTATATGTTGTACAACTAGGTTTCCGTGCACGTTCTTTCTTGTTTTCCAGGTTGAAGGAGGAAGAAGGGTTGCTGGGGGTTTGGACCCCGTGGGATCTACATCGAACGTAGGACTACGGGTGAGTTCTACTATCGTTTTTATCTAGTTTTTAGCATTCAAGTGTGGTTGTGTGTGAGTCCTTCTGAATAGCATGCCCCGGACCGTGGAGGTTTTGACCCACCAAACCTCTAGGGTGATTTTCTCGAAATGTAATTACCCTCGTTCACCCAGAATCGCCCAAAGAAACCCAGGAACACGAGCAGGCGTTGTGCGTTGGGGAAGCCCGACAGGCCTGAATGCATTTAGGCATTGCGCCTAGGAGGCCCGACACCCAGGAACACATGCAGGCATTGCGTATTGGGAAAAAGGGACCTGACTATGCGTTCAAGCACTGCGACTTCGCCAAAAACCCTCCTCCACCTGCAAATTTCCAAAAAACCATAAAAGAGCACCTCCAAGCTGCATCCAAGGACTTGCAAATACATTGAAAGTTGGTAAGTGGATGTTTTTCCTTATCCTCCATTGAATTTCATGATTTTATGATTAAGGGAATTGACCAAACCCTAATGACTAGAAACCCTAAGTCTTCATGACAAAAACCTTGTTTTGACCTCCAAGCAAGAATTTATCAGTCAGGAAGGGTGTGAAGTAGGGTAATTATAGTGAGTGGAAGTTAACCATTCATCCAAGCTTGAAAAAATTAGTCATACACCTACACCTCCCTCTCACTCACTTACAAAAAACTGCCTTTCACCATCATTTCATTTCACTCCTCCTATCAAGTTTCATAAGCAGGTCTAGGGTTGTTTAATGACAATAGTAATCAAAATGTCAGGGGAAGGAGGGAATGTTAGTAGTGAAGAAATGCAAGTACCTATGAGGCAGAAGCACAGAGGTGGGAAGTTTAATAGGTTTGAACTTCAAGACACTATGGAGCTTAAAGCCTTTCCTACGATCATCACCTGCTTCCAAAATGTAGGGTGTTTCCAGTTTTGTGAAAAGGTCCAACAAGTGTAAAGCCACCCTGAGCTCACTAGGTTGTTCATCCTCAACCTACACAATAAACAAGTAAATATTGCAGGGGTAGACTTTGAGCTGTCATCAAATGCCATTTATAGTGCCACTGGAATGCCTAATGCTGGTGAAAAATGGTTCAAAAGAGAAACGTTGGACATGAGGTGCTATGAGCCATTTCTTAAACCCAGGTACAAAGAAGACTGCAAATCCATTTTCCCTTTCTCACACTTGCTAAAGAGGTATGCACCCTTGATGAGGGTCATCATGAAATATTTTACCTATGAGGGGAGATACTCTAGACTCTACTCCTATCATATCATATTGCTCATGCACTTTACTAGGATTAAGATGCTTCATTTACCCTACTACCTCTATAGGAGTCTTGACAACATGTCTTCTATTGTCTGAAAGAGGAACTATGCCCAGAAAATAAAAAGTTTATTTCATCACTCCATGGTCAAAATGGTTGTGCTACATCAGTTGGAACAAAAGGGGATACCCTCTTGGAAACTCTTAGTTAAACCGAGAGGGGGGGGGGCTGAATCAGTTTAACACAGTGTTGAGTTTAAACCCTTTATTCAAACTAACATACATCTTCATTTCATGTCCAGCTTAATATGTAAGTAATCTTATAATATGAGCAGCAAGTATTAATATAATAGAACAACAGACTTAATATGAGAGCAGCAGGTGTTAAGCAGATGATATAAATCAGATCAACACATAAACATCATGCACAGAGACAACAGATATAAGTGGAAACCCATAAAGGGAGAAAACCACATCTTATTATTGTTGTGATGCAAAGGCAAGCTCCAACTCCCTCTCACCACTGTTTTTCTGCAGGCACCAACCTACATGAGGCTCCAACCTCAATTCTGCAAGCTACAACTTGCAAGGAAGCACCAACTCCCTTCAATTTTCTGCAGGCACCAACCTACAGGAGGCTCCAACCTCAGTCAGCTACAACTGACAGCTATCAAGCTGCAACTTGATAGGGAAGCTCCAACTTCCTCAATTTTCCAAACTGAATGTTTGCTAATTTACCTCAGATATCAGCTCTGTTCTGTAGCTTCTCTTTCTGCTCTTCTTCTAGTCTTCTCTGCCTTACACTTCTATATTCTGCCTTCTCTAGATTTACTCTCTCTAAAAAAACTCCTTGCATATCTAGATGATATTATTTATAAGAATTTTCTTGTGACTGTTAGCATTCCTCAAAGAATTTGGAATGGACAGCGATACCTCTTCGCTTTCTTCCTTTTCATTTCTTTTCCAGCTCACTTAAAAAAATGTAACTGTAGGTGCTTATTTTAATATTACAGTGGAATCTTTGTTTTTCCTCCGGAGACTTGCCAATGCATCACAACAATATAAATCAATTAAAAATATTTACATTTAATTACAATGAGAGCTCCAGATCACTCATACAGCCTTTTGGATCGCCGCGCATTTGTCTTTTCTTTGACTGTGCTTTATCTCTTTTCAGCTCTGTTTGCTTTTCTGTCCTCTGCTGAGGTGTAACTGCTACCTTTTAAACCTGGGCATATTCCAATGCCTTTTATACAATAAGTGTCTTGTTGATGTGGAAGTTCCGCAAGCGGAACAGACATATATCACAATCGTTGTATATTAGTAATCGCCCTCCCGTTAAGGGGCCCACTCACTGATCTTTCCGATGCGATGTATCACTCCTCAACTTCTTCCGATTGCGATTGCTACAATTTCCATTTGAAAGTACCGATGTCTTAATGCTCCAATTCTGATTATTCACTGTTATGACGAAACTTCAAACATATATCAGTTGTGGCTTATAAACCCATCGGGTCCGATCTTTCAATCGCAATCGCAAATCTTTGTTAACATGTTCTGGAACTCAAACCTATCAAGTCACAATTTATAAGTCCATCGGGTCTGAATCTCAATCGCAATCACAACTTTCTGTTGTGATGTTTCGATGCTCCACTTTAACTCCGATGTGATTGACCACTTTTTACTGCATTTTGCCGATGCGATTGGAACATGGAACTGAAGCTATATATGAGTTGTAGTTTATACACCAATCGGGTCCGGACTTCCAATCGCAATCGCAACTCTTATATTCTCCGATGCAATTGACCAGTGCCGATGCTATTAGACCTAGAACTCAAGCTATATATGAGTTGTAGTTTATATACCAATCGGGTCCGGACTTCCAATCGCAATGGCAACTCTTATATTCTCCGATGCGATTGACCAGTGCCGATGCAATTGACCAGTGCCGATGCGATTAGACCTGGAACTCAAGCTATATATGAGTTGTAGTTTATATACCAATCAGGTCCGAACTTCCAATCGCAATTGCAACTCTTTGTTGCATGTTCCGATGCTCTCATAATCTCCGATGCGATTATGTTGGACTTCAAATATGTATTAACCACCGTTTATACACCCATCGGGTCCGGAATCACATCGCAATCGCAACTTTCTGTTGGTTACATGTTCCGCTGCCCTTGCGATCTCCGATTGCGATTGGGGAGGGGTCCCACCGTATAAAGCTTGGTTCTTATAATAAAGCGCTCCACTTATATAACTGATATATATGTATACTTTGCCAATGGGTTATGCAATTCCTGGAATACATTTTGTATATATATATATACTTTGCCGCTAGAGTTAAGCGATTCCCGAAATAATATTTGTGTTATATTAAATGTATAACGCCGGTTGGAGTGTGCGATTCTCGGAATATGGTTCTGTATTATATGCATTACATTGCCACTGGAGTTAAGCGATTCCCGAAATTATTTGTAATTATATATATCCCCCGGCTGAGATAGCGATTCTCGGAATAACAGCTGTGTCTCTGCAATAACAGCTGTGTCTCTGCCTCTGTCTCTACTGCTCGACCGTTTCGCTGTGCCTCTGTATTCGACTGTTATAATTTTAGCCTGTCTCCTTTGTTTGTTTCTGCTTCAGCGCTGCTCGACCTCTGCCTTTGCCTTCTGCTATACATATTCCCTGCTGCCATTCTTTGCCTTCTTTGCCATCAATGACAATATTTCTAACAGTCTCCCCCTTTGGCATTGATGGCAATACACTTCCTCTGTTTCCCTGTTAGAATCCTTTCTTCTGTTGCTTGGTCTTCCTCCCCCTTTGACATCAATGGCAAAGGACGACACCTCATTTCTCCGTATAGGCCCTGTCGTTGCATTTCCTTTCTTTGATTTGTGTTTAGACCACCATTTTCTGACTTTGTACCCTGCTGCTCCAGACTGTTGTACAAGACTTGTTGAGAGAACACTTTAAGGATTATTGAACTTGAATATACGTTTTTGTCTCTGTCTGATATAGTGAGCCAATATATGTTTTATAGCTGTGTTTCATCTGTATTGCCTGTTGTTTGTAATCTGTGCTAGATTGCAGACAAGGATGATGCTCTTAACGACTGAAAGGTCCTCGTTGCTGTTGTAAACAATGACTTTCCTTTTTGTATAATGTGTTTTCAAAACAAACCCTTCAATGTTTTGGTCAGTTTTACTTGTCAACCGTGCAGTTTTATTCAGATGGTAATCACAGTTATTCCTTTATTCTTCAGATATTTTGATTGTTCTATCAGAGTGAATTTCCTCAAAAGCCTAATCAAGATGTTTGATTGAAAACTCAGCAAGCAGCATTCGCACAGTTTTGTAACTGATATTAAGGAAAAAATGGCCTTGGAGATATACATGTACCGACTTCAGGAAGGCATGCAATTTTATATATAGAAGAAGATATTGCTTCAACGCTCAATATACTACTTTAGGTGTAAACAAGTTAATGTTGTTTTTGCTCTGCTACTAACCTTTTTCATGCTGAATTCTGATAATACTGAGAATATTGTTTTATAGCTCTTTGATCATGTGGACCTGTTTTATGCTTCCCTGGCTTGGTTAATCTCCCCCTGGGAATGATATTTCCGTTTCTGTTCTCCCCCTGAAACTGTGCTTTCTCTTCATATTAGAGAGTAGTATCTACAGATACTACCCCTAGTCTATCTCTCAAATATTCGAATGGTTCTCTGGCAAGTGGTTTAGTAAATATATCATATGTCTGTTCTTTTGTTGGCACATACTCCAGCTTTACTATCTTCTAAGCCACTTGTTCTCGGAGAAAATGATACTTGATTGGGATGTGCTTAGTTTTTGAGTGAAGCACAGGATTTTTTGATATACTTATAGCACTTGTACTATCACATTTGATTGAGATAGGTTCATTAATGCTTACCTTCATGTCTTGAAGAGTCTGCTTCATCCACATGAATTGTGTACAACATGCTGCTGCTGCTATATATTATGCTTCAGCTGTAGACAGGGAGATAGATGTTTGTTTCTTGCTTAACCATGCTACCAGACTTTCTCCTAGATAGAATGCACCTCCACTTGTACTCTTTCTTTCATCCACACAGCTGGCCCAATCTGCATCTGTGTATGCTGTCAAGGTGAAGCTTTTGCCTTTAGGATACCAAAGTCCATATTGTGCTGTTCCTTGTAGATATCTGAATATTCTTTTGACTGCAAGAAGGTGATTTTGTTTAGGTGTTGCTTGATATCTAGCCACTAGTCCTACTGCTAGCATGATGTCTGGTCTTGATGCAGTCAGATACAATAGACTTCCAATCATGGATCTGTAGAGTTTTTGATCTATATCAGCAGACCCATCATCAGCACATAGCTTCCAACCTGTGGTCATGGGAGTTGACATAGGTTTGCAGTCCTCCATTTTGAAATTTTTCAGCATTTCTTTTAAGTATTTTTCCTGAGAGATGAATGTGCCTATGTTCTTTTGCTGAATTTGCAGTCCCAAGTAGAAACTGAGCTCTCCAATCATAGAAATTTCAAACTCTGTTTTCATCTCATCAGCAAACCCTTTTGCTAATTCATCTTTGTTGCTTCCAAACATAATGTCATCAACATATACTACAATAATCAGGAGTTCATCTTCATGGGCTTTTATGTATACATTGCTGTCTACTCCACCTCTCTTAAAACCTTGTTTTTGCAAATATTTATCCAGCCTTGAGTACCAAGCACAAGGAGCCTGTTTTAGTCCATATAGGGCCTTCTTCAGTCTGCACACATAGTTTTCTTTGTCTGTCAATGAGAAGCCTTCTGGTTGTTCCATGTAGACTTCTTCTTCTAAGTCTCCATTCAAAAATGCAGATTTTACATCCATTTGATATACTTTGAAGTTTTGGTAGCATGCAAATGCCAGGAACATTCTGATAGCTTCCATTCTGGATACAGGGGCAAATGTTTCATCGTAATCAAGTCCTTCAATTTGTGAGTATCCTTTGCAGACAAGTCTGGCTTTATTTCTGATTACCTGTCCTTCCTCATTCATTTTATTTTTGAATACCCATTTTGAGCCAATGATATTTTTCTCAATTGGTCTAGGGACTAGTTCCCAGGTATTGTTCTTTTCAATTTGGTCCAATTCTTCATTCATTTCTTTTACCCAAGACTTGTCCTTGTTGGCTTCTTCAAATTTCTTTGGCTCTATTTGTGACAGCATGGCTATGTATACCTCTTCAGTTTGTTCTGTTAGCTTCCTTCTTGTTTGGACCCCTACTCTCTTGTCTCCAATGATCTGATCTTCAGGATGGTTCTTCTGAGTATATCTTGAGGGAGCTTTAGAACTCAGCTCTGTATCTTCTGTTGTCTTGCTTGTTTCCTCATCATCTTGGTTTTCTTCTTCATGGTTGTCTGATGGACTGCAGCAGTCTGTATTTCGTGTATTGTTTGGAAGTTCTTCATCAAATCTCACATCAATACTTTCTACTATTTTCCGAAGAGTCTTGTTGTAGCACCTGTACCCTTTACTTTTGGAAGCATGTCCTAGAAAGATCCCTTCATCTGCTCTTGCATCAAATTTTCCAAGATTTTCATCATTATTCTTTATGTAACATTTGCTTCCAAAGATTCTGAAATGTTTGATTGAAGCTAGCTTTCCATGCCACAGTTCATAGGGAGTCTTGTCACTGCTTGGCCTTAAGTGAGCTTTATTAAGGATATGTACTGCTGTGTGTATAGCTTCTGCCCAGAAGGTTTGAGAAATATTATTCTCTTGCATCATGGCTCTGGAAATTTGTTGAACAGATCTGTTTTGTCTCTCTGCTACTCCATTATGCTGAGGTGTCCCCGCAATAGTAAATTGTTGTTTTATGCCATGTTCATTGCATAGGTCTGCAAAGTCATAGTCAGTGAATTCACCTCCTCTGTCTGATCTGATGCATTTCAGCTTGCATCCTGTTTGATTTTCTGCTAATGCTTTAAATATTTTGAATTTTTCCAGAGCTTCCGAATTATTCTTGAGAAAAGCAACCCATGTCATTCAGGAGAAATCATCTATTATCAACATGAAGTAGGATTCTCCACTTGGTGTTTTAGTTCTTGCAGGTCCACACAGATCCATGTGCACAAGTTGGAGTGGTCTTCTTGTTGATAACTCATCTTTAGATTTAAAGGATGTGCGAGTCTGTTTCCCCAATTGACAAGATTTGCATATGGTATTTGAAGGCCTTTTTATTTCAGGCATATCTCTGATAGCTTTCTTCTTACTTAGTCTGATGATATGGTCGAAGCTGAGATGTCCCAATCTCTTATGCCATAACCATGACTCCTCAAGTTTGCTAAGATGGAAGGCTTCATCCTCCTCTTTCACCATGTACACATTACTCTCTGTTCGGACACCTTTGAGCAGAGTCTTTCTGGTTGTACTTGATCTGACTTCACAGTCTTGTGCTCTGAAGAGAAATTCATAGCCTTTATCACACATCTGACTGACACTCAGAAAATTTGCTTTCAGCCCATCTACATATAGTACATCTTGGGCCTTTCCTCTGCCATTGTTTATGCTGACTGAGCCTTTTCCCTTGATCTTACCTGATTTGTCATTGCCAAAAGTAACATTTCCAGATTTCTTTTCATCAAGAGTTATAAACTTGCTTCTATCTCCAGTAATGTGTTTTGAGCAGCCACTATCCAGGTACCACTGGCTTTTCAGGTCTTGAGCTGTTAGAGCCAAGTCACATTTATTCTCCTTCTTTATCCACTAGGCATCCTTTTGTTTGGTGTATTTTGTGAGTTGATGAATCACATCCTTTCAGAGGACATTTGGAGGGCATATGTCCAACTTGATTGCATATACAACATTTGATCATAGTTTTTGCAGAATTGTGAGTATGAACAAAATTTCTTTGATTCATAAACCTCCTTGAGGTGTTGAACATCAATCTTTGTCCATACTTTCTACATTCAATAATTTTATGGCCAAATTCCTTACAACAAAAACAATAACCATAGAAATTATTTGCATACCTGATGTAAGGTTGTTTTCTCCATTTGTTTGTTTGAGACAGTCTCTTCACTGTTTGCATCTTTTGCAGGTTTGAATTAATCTTCCTTGCATAACAATATGCGCAATGTGTCCCAGCTTGTGGCAGACATAACAGGTGGTATTCTTCATGGGAGGGAAGAATCTCCCTTGATGGCTTCCAAATTTGACATACTCAGGGGCATATGATTCTTTTTCTGTCATTTTAGTATTTATTGCATTCTTTGTTACCAGAGATTCCTTCTGATCTCTGTCATCCTTATTACATGTTTCTTCTTTTGTAGAAATTGACTGGGCTGCTTCATCAGTCTTCTTTGCTTTTACAAAAATTATATTTTTGTTTTCCTTTTCTTTGCCTTTACTCGATTCTCCTTCATAGCCTATTCCTGTTTTTATCATTGGGGATCTTTGAGCAACCAGAATTTCATTCAATTTACTAGAGCTTGTTGTTTGAGAAGAGTTTATAACCACTTTCCTTTGAGCATTTTCTAGGTTCTTCCTGAGGCATACTACTTCTTCTTCCAGTTTCTCTTGTTCTAGGGTTTTATCCTTGATTCGCTGAAGTAACATGTCTTCTATCTTCTTAGCTTCTTCAAGCTCTACCTTCAGCGGCATGAGGACTTCTGAGTTTTGTTCTTCTCTTACATACTTGAGAAGAATATCCTTTTGTTTTCTGCACTTCAGTTTGAGTCTGTCAATCTCCTCCAGTGCACTTCTTAGCTCCCCCTCAAGGTCGACTTCCCCTTCTTCTTCTTCATCTTCTAGTAGGAGTCCCTCAAGATCTTCTATGGCCATTAATAAAAATTCTGAGGTTCCTTCTTCACTTGAGGGTTCATCTGAATCTTCAGATGTACTGCTGTCTTGTTGAGCATAGAAGGATTTTCTGCTGAACTTCTTTCCTTTCTGCCAGTTCTTTGATTTATTTTTCTCTGACTCTTGAGCCTGATTCCTTAATTTCTTGTGAGGACACTTAGCAGCATAGTGTCCCACTCTTCCATAGTTAAAGCATTTGAAGGGGAGTTTACCTTTGTATTTACCTGAGCCTCTATCCAATTTCTTGACAAAATTTGCCTCTTCTTCATCTGAGCAAGAGCATACGTCTCCCTCTTCTCCTTTCTTCTTTTCTGTTTTAAAGGCTGCTTCCCTCGTACTTGGCTTTTTCTGTGGGAGCCTCATTTCATAGGCTGTTAGATTTCCAAGTAGCTGGTTCATGGTCAAGGTCTCCCAATCAGCTATTTCTTCTATTGCAGACACCTTTGGATTAAACCTGGATGGAAGAGATCTTAGAATCTTTTGCACAATTATACTTTTTGGCATTTTTTCTCCAAGAGCTTTCATATTGTTAATAATTTCTGTAGCTTTTAGGAAGAAACTGGAAATGTCTTCATCATCATTCATTTTTAAGTTCTCAAACTGGGCTCTATATACTTGAAGTTTGGCAGTTTTTACTTTCTGGTCTCCCTCATGTATGTTCTCAAGAGTATCCCATATTTTTTTGGCAGTGTCTTTGTGCATTACTTTAATAAACTCTGCTTCACATAATCCATTCAGGATGGCATTCATGGCTTTTGCATTAGCCACAAAATCTTGTTTTGAGTCTTTTTCTGTATCAGTTGCCTTCGGGGCATATCCTAATTCCACGGCAGCCCATACTTCTATTCCTAGAGACGTTATGTATGTCCTCATTCTGATTTTCCATAAAGCATAATTTTCACCAGTGAAGAAAGGGGCTTTATTGGTTGAGCATCCTTCTTTACTAGCCATCTTGGAAACCTGGGATCTCCTTTCAGTTGTTAGACTGTTACAAAGGAACCTGGCTCTGATACCAATTGTTGAACTCTTAGTTAAACTGAGAGGGGGGGGGGGTGAATCAGTTTAACACAGTGTTGAGTTTAAACCCTTTATTCAATCTAACATACATCTTCATTTCATGTCCAGCTTAATATGTAAGTAATCTTAGAATATGAGCAGCAAGTATTAATATAATATAACAACAGACTTAATATGAGAGCAGCAGGTGTTAAGCAGATGATATAAATCAGATCAACACATAAACATCATGCATAGAGACACCAGATATAAGTGGAAACCCATAAAGGGAGAAAACCACATCTTATTATTGTTGTGATGCAAAGGCAAGCTCCAACTCCCTCTCACTACTGTTTTTCTGCAGGCACCAACCTACAGGAGGCTCCAACCTCAATTCTGCAAGCTACAACTTGCAAGGAAGCACCAACTCCCTTCAATTTTCTGCAGGCACTGACCTACAGGAGGCTGCAACTTCAATCAGCTACAACTGACAGCTATCAAGCTGCAACTTGATAGGGAAGCTCCAACTTCCTCAATTTTCCAAACTGAATGTTTGCTAATTTACCTCAGATATCAGCTCTGTTCTGTAGCTTCTCTTTCTGCTCTTCTTCTAGTCTTCTCTGCCTTACACTTCTATATTCTGCCTTCTCTAGATTTACTCTCTCTAAAAAAACTCCTTGCATATCTAGATGATATTATTTATAAGAATTTTCTTGTGACTGTTAGCATTCCTCAAAGAATTTGGAATGGACAGCGATACCTCTTCGCTTTCTTCCTTTTCATTTCTTTTCCAGCTCACTTAAAAAAATGTAACTGTAGGTGCTTATTTTAATATTACAGTGGAATCTTTGTTTTTCCTCCGGAGACTTGCCAATGCATCACAACAATATAAATCAATTAAAAATATTTACATTTAATTACAATGAGAGCTCCAGATCACTCATACAGCCTTTTGGATCGCCGCGCATTTGTCTTTTCTTTGACTGTGCTTTATCTCTTTTCAGCTCTGTTTGCTTTTCTGTCCTCTGCTGAGGTGTAACTGCTACCTTTTAAACCTGGGCATATTCCAATGCCTTTTATACAATAAGTGTCTTGTTGATGTGGAAGTTCCGCAAGCGGAACAGACATATATCACAATCGTTGTATATTAGTAATCGCCCTCCCGTTAAGGGGCCCACTCACTGATCTTTCCGATGCGATGTATCACTCCTCAACTTCTTCCGATTGCGATTGCTACAATTTCCATTTGAAAGTACCGATGTCTTAATGCTCCAATTCTGATTATTCACTGTTATGACGAAACTTCAAACATATATCAGTTGTGGCTTATAAACCCATCGGGTCCGATCTTTCAATCGCAATCGCAAATCTTTGTTAACATGTTCTGGAACTCAAACCTATCAAGTCACAATTTATAAGTCCATCGGGTCTGAATCTCAATCGCAATCACAACTTTCTGTTGTGATGTTTCGATGCTCCACTTTAACTCCGATGTGATTGACCACTTTTTACTGCATTTTGCCGATGCGATTGGAACATGGAACTGAAGCTATATATGAGTTGTAGTTTATACACCAATCGGGTCCGGACTTCCAATCGCAATCGCAACTCTTATATTCTCCGATGCAATTGACCGCGTCGATATGATTGAACCAAGGCCGATGCGATTAGACCTCGGGAACCAATCTATATATGAGTTGTATTTTATATACCAACGGTCCGTACGGGGCCCAATCGCAATCACAACTCTTATATTCTCCGATGCGATTGACCGCTGCCGATGCGATTAGACCCGGAACTCAAGCTATATATGAGTTGTAGTTTATATACCAATCGGTTCCGTACTCAATCGCAATCGCAACTCTTTGTTGCATGTTCCGATGCTCTCATAATCTCCGATGTGATTATGTTGGACTTTAAATATGTATTAACCACCGTTTATACACCCATCAGGTCCGAAATCACATCACAATCGCAAATTTCTGTTGGTTACATGTTCCGCTGCCCTTGCGATCTCCGATTACGATTGGGGAGGGGTCCCACCGTATAAAGTTTGGTTCTTATAATAAAGCGCTCCACTTATATAACTGATATATATGTATACTTTTCCAATGGGTTATGCGATTCCTGGAATACGTTTTGTATATATATATATACTTTGCCGCTGGAGTTAAGCGATTCCCGGAATAATATTTGTAATTATATATATCCCCCGGCTGAGATAGCGATTCTCAGAATAACAGCTGTGTCTCTGCAATAACAAATGTGTCTCTGCCTCTGTCTCTACTGCTTGACCATTTCGTTGTGCCTCTATATTCGACTGTTATAATTGTATCCTATCTCCTTTTCCTGTTTCTGCTTCAGCGCTACTCGACCTCTGCCTCTGCCTTCTGCTGTACATATTCCCTGCTGCTGTTCTTTGCCTTCTTTGCCATCAATGACAATATTTCTAACATACCATGGGGGGTGTTCATGGCTCATGAAGTGTTCACAAAACCACAGCCCCATCGTCAGCAAAATTTGCCTTCATCATCCCATCCCCCTACCTCTACTCCTCCATCTCCTCATAGTGATCATGCCTCATCATCTACACATGTATCCTCCCCTCAATAAAACCTCCCTTCCTCATCTTCTCCCAATGCATCAAATCAAGAAGGAAGTGGAAGTGAGCAAGCAAGTGACTATGAAGAAGAGGGTGGTGATGAGTCAAGCCAAAATGAAGCAGAAAACATGGAGACTAAAGGTAGTGAGGGTGATGATGGTGGAAATGAGACTAGGAGCCATGAAAACAGTGAGGCTCTTAGTGATGAAGAGGCAGAGGTCAGAAATGAAACAAAGTACATGGAGATAGATGGAAATGATAGTCACGACAACAGCCATGATGGCCATGAAGGCAGTGTAAACAGTGAGACTCATGATGATGAAAAGGACAATGCAGAAATTAGTGAGGAGGAAAATAATGAAGAGGCAGATAATGTGAAAACTGATAACAATAATGATATTAGTGACAACAGTGACACCCAGGACCACCATGACAGTGAAGTTGAGGACAATAGTGAGGAAAATGAAGAGAGTGATAGTGGAAATGCAGATCACAGCAATGATGAGGAGCCAAATGAAGAAAGCAGCCAAGGTAATAGTGATGATGAGGTAAGCAGAAGCTCACAGGACGAAGAAGACCTTGAAGCTGATATTAGTGAAGGAAAGGGAAATAATAGTGCAAATAAGGAATACCATCATGATGAAGGCACTAAAATGAGAAAAATCGAACCTTTTTCCTTGGCATACCACAGAGGGAAAAGACATGTGATTGCTGCCTCTAGAAGGCAAGGGGCCATGACTTCTACTCCTATTAAGCCATTGGATAAAGGTAAAGAGAAGGTAAAGGAATAATAATAATATCAGCATGAGGTTGAGCAATAATTTGACATCATTGACCTTGATAGTGAAAATGAAGATGAAGACAGGGTCACCAACATCTTGTTCCAAAGCAAAAATGCAGAGATCAAAGACCTAAAAAGGAAGCTTGGCATGGCCAAGTAAATTATTGATTATTACAAAAAACAACATAAGCAGATGAAGAAGACCCAAAGAGACCTTGGCCTACAGAAAAATATGGCCAAGCATTATGCCTTGAAAAACAAGTTTGCAAGGGCCAAGCTCAAAAGAGCCCTTATTGAAATTCAGTCACTAAAGGATGCCAAACACCAAGAAAAACTTGATATATTGGCTTATGCTTCTCTACAAGTATCTCAAACCCCATGAAGAAAATATTTTCCAATTTTGGGAACTTTTTGCAAGTTTTTGGTTTTTTGTTGATTTTAAGGCCTGAAGGCGCAGCACCCTTGGCGCTACGCTTTCACCTCAAGCATAATTAGGAGGAAAACTTTGAATTTTTGGAATCCTCGGCTCAAGTATAGCATGCTCACCAAATTTCAGGTCATTTGTAGTTTATTTGGTCCTCCAAAAGGGTCAAAAACACCCTAAATTTCACCTTTTTGCCTAGTTTTCAGGGTTGGCGCTGCACCTTGAGTAGTCTTGGGAGATTAACTTCTTGGATAGGAAAATTGAGCCCAATCACAAAAAAAAGGGCCTTTTTGGAAGGTCGACTCGACAGGATTTCCAACGGGCCATCACGAAGGCAATTCTGACATCGGGAAGGGCGTCAAACCTTGGCTGCAAGAGGACCCATTTTTTATGTGCAGGCGCTACGCCTTCAGAGTTCACTCTGCGCCCTCATGTGCTAAAAGTCAACAAAAGACACTCATTTATGGAAAAAATATATTTTAGTGTTTTTTGGGGAAAATAACTCCAAATTTAGGTGTTAGGATTTATTTTTTCATTTATTTCCTTAGATATTTTATGCCTCGGGCCTTGCATGGTCTCTTAGGCATAAATGACATTTATGACTATTTATGACATTTTCAAACCCTAGTTAGGTTTTTTGAACCTCCTTTGCTAGATAAATAGAGGGTGTAGGTCGCATTTTAAATGGTTGGTATTTGATGACTCTTGAGAGCAATACATAGCCTTTTTGAGCTTGAAGAGAAATTGGTGTTGTGGAATTTGTAGATGGCTTGTTTTGATTGATGATGGAGAAGGCTTTCTTGCAAGATCCCTGAGCATGGTTAATGGTGATGTGTTCTTATTTAGTCTTTGTTTTCTCATGTATCGTGTTCTTTCATCCTTCTATATTGCAGTAGGACAAAAATTTTAGACTAAGATATGTTTTCAAAGGCACCTTAGCTCTGTTTGTTCTTCACTACCTCTATGTTTTCCTCTGCTAGGTCAATTTAAAGAATTCTTAGTCGCCATTTAGACCCACGTATGCTTGTTTATTTCATGAATGGTTCAATACAGTAGATATCAAATATTTTTTATGGTTATCCCTGCTTGTTTGATGCTATTTAATCATTGTTCTTGAGATCATTCTTTAAATTACCACTGATTAGGTTTAGCCAAAGAGGTCATGTTTTTAGCATGCCCTTTTTCCACTCTTGAAAGGTTGCTTTAAAGGTCTTTATAGCTTGATCAGTGATGTTTAGGAGTTCCCCCTTCTTTGATTTATGTTATATGTTTATCTTGAATGTTTTTCTAACCTTGAAGGTGAAATCACTAGAAGTTGTTCAAGTTTCTTGCCTTCTATAGTTCACTGAATTGTTTATCTTGAATGCTTATTTTCTTAAGTTTAATCAAAGATTTATTGGTTTTCCCTGTCTTATAAGTATTTCCTTATGCTGATTACTGTTAAAGACCCTTCTTGTTTAAAGGTATTTGTTTAAGGATTCTTAACTGCCCTTATACACTTACTATGCTCACAAACTTAATGTTCATTTCATCACACACAAACCTTGAAGATCCATTTGACCATGTTAGATTTTCCCTATGATGCACCCTGATCCATTTTCCATGACCTTTTGTAGACTCCATAGCCCAATAACTTAAATATTCCCGAATTCCATCTATTCTACTTGATTTCTTACCCAACCCAACCAAACAAAAAAACCCTAAACTTAAAAACTAGCCTAAAATAAAACCTTAGAAAGCAAACAAGTTTACATCCTTTGCACATAAGAGAGAGAGCCCTCTCTGAGTCCAGGAAGGCTAGGTCATAGGACTCCAAAGACTAGTTTGATGTTACCCCTGTACATTTGTTCCCACCAATCTGACAAATATTCGGGAGCTAACAACTCCCATGACATGAAATCCCATATTAAACCCTAATCCCCTCATTTTAACCTTTTCCTCTTCTAAAACCCTGTTCCCATTATTAATATCCCTTCCCCTTTACTAATTCCCTTTTTCCATTAAAAATGTGTCAAAAACCCATTTTTTTTACAATGTTTTAAATTAAAATAATATTGGGCCTCCACATTTGAATACCTTACCCCAATATTATTTTAACCCCCCTCCCCTCCTAAAAACACTTCCATTCCCCCACCTTATACTCATTCCCCTCTTTTTATTAAAAAACAATGTAAAACCCACTTTTACATCGTTTTTAAATAATATAAGCCCCGGCTCCTATTTCTATTAAAGCCACCGCTTTAAAAACCTTACCCCCTTCACTCTAATAAAACCCCGGCCCCACTTTATGTTACTACCGGCCAAAAATATTAAACCCCGCTTTCATTTCATTACCCAATCACTACCCTTCACCCAAGCCCCACTTAATATTTAAACCCTCTGTTTTTGTTCAAATCCTGACCCCGCCTATCAAACCAACCTGCGATCGATCCAACACCTAACCACTGTCTCATCTCTGCCACCTGATCTAACGGCCCTCGATACTTTTCGCACCCCCAACTGCCCGTTGTTTAGAACCATTAGGGGGGGTTGCGAAATGGGTGATTTTGCAACCCCTCCCATCTAACACACATTGTCCCCACAATCTATCGCATTCCCCATCTTAAAACAGCCTAACCACTTATCACCGCATGATAAAACCAAAAATCGCCTCCTCGCATATAATAAAACCACCCCCTGTTTGAAGTTAAAACCACTTACCTTACCCTGTGCTATGCGATAAACCACAATTGCTCGCCTCCCTGCGGACCTGCATTTTGTTAACAATTGTTTTGATTTTTGCAGGTGATCTGCATATCAGAAGATGGGATACACAATTCGCGGTCATAGTTCCAAATAATCGTTTAAATCCATACTCTTTGGATTTCAATGTAAAAGCCTTATTCACCAGAAGATTATGAGTAGAAGAATAAATAAAAGCAGCGATGGAGTAGAAAGAAAGACAGTAATACTTAATCAAGGACCATACATTTACTCCACCAACAACAAAGTTTATTCGAAATAAAAGAAATTGAAAGGTAAAAGAAGTAAAAAGAGAAATCAAGGGTAAAGGTGAAAACGGATGAAAGGCAAATAAAAGATACAGTTAAAGGACAGAGTTATGGAAAAGGCAGGTAAAACAGTAAGGTAAAAGAGAAATTTACAGTGACAGCAAAGGCAGATGAAGACAGGTTAAAGATGAAAGGACAGAGATAAGAAATAGTTAGATGATAAGTAGCGTGAAATATTGGTTTTTGAAATATTGCATCCTCTCTTATGGTCTATGAAGTGGTAAATCCAAAGACAAAGCCAGATGTCAAGGTCACTCAACATTAGCCTCCTCTCAACCACATTGGCCATGTAATGTTCCAAATTTTATGGAACATTAAATTTTTCTAAGGAGATGAATAAAATGGGTAGGGGACCCATTATTTGCATTATTAGAGAATAAACATCCTCTAAATATGAAAGGGGATCATATTGGAGCTGGATTTCACACCTCCATGTGTGAAAGGAGGTTTTTGCATAAAGGTTTGGCCAAAGTTGACCAAGTCAAACTGCGTTGGCATGAGTTGGAAAGCACTACGTGGGACAACGTAGGAGGGAATATTCTAGAGGGAGGAAACCCTAATTCGAAGTAGGGCCCATGGAGGGAAGGCTCGTCATTTAAAAGAGGAGTAAGGCAGCCATTGAGATTATCTTTGATCATTTTTACATCCAAGTCTTGGAGACTTGTTGCTGCCTCTTGCTGTTCAATAGAGCTACAGTGCCTTCGGGCACAAGGGATTCCTGTTGAGGATTTCCTCTCCTTCTTGAGTAGGTCATGAAGGATTTCACTCCATTCCCCATATTCAGGCATTCAGGCCATAGTTCAGTCATCTACATCAGTGTAGTTTTTGCAGCAGAGATTTTGCAGTGTTGCTGGATGTTGCTGGGGAGGTTTCCACACACCATTCAGAGCTTTTTTTTCAGTGGAGAGAAGTTATATTCATTGGGAGATCATCAATGGTGGTTCTTGAGCATATCCCACCATCTTTGGCATCATTCCAACCACTTTCCATCAAAGTCAGCGCAGTCCCTCTCTTAGAAAGCATTCTCATGGGTGATTATTTGATGTGAGGGATTGACATCCATTTGGAGGAGAAGTCTTGGGTGAAAGGATCAGCCTTTCACTTCATATTTCCATTGGAGGAGGATTCTTCATTTTTTGCAGACATTTCAGCCTTCTCCATGTATTTCTAGCTCTTGAGTTGCTACTGCCCAGCAACTCCAGCATTTCTGCAAAATGCATTTTTGTATAGATTTTAGCCAATCCTTTTAGAGGATTGATGTTATGTATTTTCAGGGGTTGAGATCTTGCTCCCCCATTTTATTTGAGCCCATATTTCTATATCATTTGTATTTCTATCATTTATGTAGCAGTTCCTCCTATAACTACGCTGTCATGGTCTAGAGCTTTATTTATGCAGCTATGTATTTTATATTTACATGTACAGGTTTCTTGAGGCTTCTAGTGCCTTTCTTGAGTGATCATTTCCTCAAGGAGTTGTATATTTTATTGTTGTTATGATATAATGTGATTACCATTGAGTTCTCCAGCATTTCATGTGTATGTGATTCACTGCTATTTACCATTTGATGTATTTGTTATTGCTGTAGCTACAATGTTGGGGTTATCTTAAGAGATTCCCAATCTTGTTGTATTTCCCTATTGGGGATATTGTCCTTTGAAAATCACTCTATAGACAGAGTCTGATAGTGGGACAGGTAGCCTCTAGAGCTCATCCTTCTTCATGAAGTTGACAAATCTAGTAAATTCCCCTTTATTCTATCTTTGGAATAAATTTTCTTGTCGATTGACAATGTTTCTAAAAAAGGAACATTACAGTGGTATTAGAGCATAGAATTGGCACAGCCTGTGAGTTCAATTTCAGAGGGGAATGATGAATAAGATGAGACTGATACAATCTAATTTTGAAATGAAGAAGAGCCTCCCTGTGGAGGATGAGAAGAAAAGGGGAGAAGAGGAAGGTCCATGCACTTCCTACTCTCTTGAAGACCAGCATGGGAGATGCTTGGATTTCCAAATCTTAAGCAAGTACCTGGGTGACTATAAACCCCACTCTACAGCATTCAAGAGAGCTACAGGGTTCTCATAGTCTATTTAGAATATGGAAGAGAGAAGGCCCTATGGGAAAGGAGAAATCAGAGGCAATAAGCTTCGATTGTCTACATTTGATGGGGTTACTTCAGCTAGAGCTTGGGAGAAGAAGCTGGAGGAATTTTGTTGTTGCATCCAGTGGCAGAGAAAGAAGTAGTGCAGATGGAAGCGTTTTACATGGAGGAGGAAACCTCTATTTGTTGGTTCAAACCCTTGGTCCATTTAAGGGTGAGTTATTTTGCATTCTTTGTTCAAAGGTTGATCCAAACCTTTGATGGAGAAAGAACAAAGGAAGAAAAGCTCACACCACCATGGGAGGAGGATTTCACCAATGATGCTACAGCTTTGGAGGAGCAACCTTCAACATCTATGGATGAAGAAGTCATTGGAGGAAAAGCCATTGGAGCCACACAAAAAGGTCCCAAGATCTACCAAGGTATGAGTAAAGTTCCACTTTCTATTTTAGCAGATAATCTTAAGGATGGTGGAGTTTCATATGAAGAGGTCCAAGGATCAAGTCACATGGCCACTTTAGGGCCTCATGTTTGCACTGCACTATGAAAAGGGTTCGAGGAGGAGAAGAACCCTTATCCTCATACATATTTGATTATTTGAATTCAACCTTCAAGGTGGGAGTGTAAACTTTAGGAGGATGAAGTAAACCAGGACTCCTCCATGGAGAATCATGAAACAATTTGTGAACCGGAGGAGGAGATAGCTGCTACATCATTGGAGGAATCAGCAGCACTTTTGAACATGGGTGGAGAGGAGACATCACCTCCATCACATTTGGATATTCATAGGTCCAACATAGTCATGGGAGAGAGGCCTTTCCTAAGAGGTCTCCAAGGAGCTGCATTTCAAACTCTCATGAAATGCAAAGAGCAAGAATCGATTTGGGAAGATGGTAGCCCTCATGGGAGGAGTACCAAAAAAATGGGAAAGAGATGGAAGATACTTTCACCATTGAGAAACATAGAGTATGGATGCGTGATGTTGATGTGATGCTCATATCCTTCATTGTGTCTTCATCACATGAGTTTTATGATGTAAGTATGGGAAAGCAGCAAAATAATTTTTGCTTTGCTTGAGAGAGCAAGCACAGAATTGCTCTCATACTTTGCACGATGTTGCAGGAGGGGGAGATGGAACTATCTCCTTGGTATTTGATGATAGAGAGTTACTTCCACCTTGGGAGGGGCTTCTTATGTATTCCATCATTATGAAATATATCTTTGACAAGCAGGATGTCAAAGAATGGAGCTTGATATTGATGAGAGCCTATGGGTATATGCTAACAATATTGTCTCTTGAGTGTAGTGACCTATGGATGAAGTGTGCCCAGCGGGAGTGTGGTGGATCCATAACCCACAGGTCCCAGGACCATTTCATATTTGTTGCACTTGATGAGGTGAGATGGATGAGGTAGTAGGTGGAGTCATATACTACCATGCTACATTCTTCTTGACTTGGATTCCCAAGTATGAGAAGAAGGATCTTCTTGCAGCACCTAGTTCATTTCTCTTCATGGGAGCATGCCAAAAAACCATGGAGGGTTCATTCATGGATCCATGCATCATCTTAATATCAGAATATGGTAAGAAATATATTTTTGCATTGGCTTATTTGTATACTCTTACCATTATTTTGCAGTGCATGGCTCTACAAGAGGGCAAGCTTTTTAGATCGCTCCATGGATCAAAATCGGGCCAATTTGTATGATGGAGACAGCCATATTTTATATGGCCTTGGGAAAGTGTTACATTCCATGTATGTTCAACACTTATATTCAGCAACTACCATGCATTATCAAATGTAAGAACATACATTGTTATTCATGAGCTGAAACAACTTGCCATGTGATTTTCTAAAGTAGCAGTTTGGAAAACTGCACTGTCACTTCTAGGAAAATTGTTGGTACATTATTGCAGCACATGAAACCTTCATAATTTTCCTCATTTTATTTTTGATCATGACTTCCTTTCTTATATGGATCAGATTTGTATAAGAGGCATGATTATGATAAAGGCACATGAGTTGGATGTGTCTTTGAGTGAGAAAAACTCTCACATTTTCTGCAGTGCATGTTCTAAAGGGAACATGGGAGGAGGCATGGCTACAGCCACATATTTTCTTTATTGTGGGGTAAGCCATGGGCTTGGTAATTTTATCCATCCATTGTATGTATATGGGCAAGTGTTTGACCTTATGTTGCTGATTCACTCATCTATTTATTATTTATTAGTAGATGTGATATGTGTTGTTGTGCAATGCTTGCCATGTTATTTTTTGCAGTTGCAGTGGATGAGGTTGCATTATAACCCTATGAGGAATTTTTTGCACTTGTTTCACATGGTATAACCTAAATCAAAAATTTCTTGGGGGAATTCTATGGTGATATTGTCCTATTCATCATAGATGACATGTCTTGGGCTAGCTGATTTTTCATTGATGGAGGAGAGATTCTTGGGGAATTACTCTTCATTTTTCCATTTGAGGGCAATAAATTTGCAGCCCAGGATCAGCATACACTCCAAACTTGTCCCAAGTGGGGGAGAGGATAGCATGGGGCAAGTTATAGTGCTTTCCATGATCAGATTTCAGCCCACCTTCATTTCCGGAGCTCAAGGTGGAGAGAGATTTTCCATGAGTTGTCTTGTTGGGAGGAAACTTATTTTTTATGATTGTTAGCTTGGGGATGAGATATTCATATGGGGGATGATAAGTCCCATTATATATCAGATCTCATGCCTCAAGGAGGCCCTTGTACAAGCCTTATTTCCTTCATGGATATCTATTTCTACATGATAGCTATTTGGCAATGTTCACCCCAAGGCTAGATTGCATTTGTTGGAGGGACAGTTTGGAGACTTGATTGCTGATATGGTATCCTTTTCCTTGAGGAGATCATCACATAAGGGTGCTACAGGAGGAAGGGCAGAAATAAACTCAGTTCATCCTTGCAATTTCTTTATGGCAAGCAATATATTGAGAGGGGAGGACTGTAATGTTCCAAATTTTATGGAACATTAAATTTTGTTGAGATGAATAAAATGGGTAGGGGACCCATTATTTGCATGATTAGAGAATAAAAAACCTATAAATATGAAAGGGGGTCATATTGGAGCTGGATTTCACACCTCCATGTGTGAAAGGAGGTTTTTGCATAAAGGTTTGGCCAAAGTTGACCAAGTTAAACTGCGTTGGCATGAGTTGGAAAGCACTATGTGGGACAATGTAGGAGGGAAGATTCTAGAGGGAGGAAACCCTAATTCGAAGTAGGGCCCATGGAGGGAAGGCTCATCATTTAAAAGAGGATCAAGGCATCCATTGAGATTATCTTTGATCATTTTTACATCCAAGTCTTGGAGACTTGTTGCTACCTCTTGCTGTTCAGCAGAGCTGCAGTGCCTTCGAGAACGAGGGAGTCATGTTGAGGATTTCCTCTCCTTCTTGAGTAGATCATGAAGGATTGCACAGAACTCCCTATTCCGTAATCTGCATCAAGAGCTTCGCTCATCTACATATACGCAGCTTCGCAGCAGAGAAAGTGGCAAATGTTGCCGGTGTTGTTGGGGAGGTTTCCACACACCATCCGAAGCTTGTTTTTCAGTTGAGAGAAGTTATATTAATTGGGAGATCAGTAATGGTGGTTCTTAATCATATCCCACCATATTTGGCATCAGGCCAGCCACTTTCCATCAGAGGCAGCACAGTCCCTCTCTTAGAAAGCGTTCTCATGGGTGATTATTTGATGTGAGGGATTGACATCCATTTGGAGGAGAAGTCTTGGGTGAAAGGATCAGCCTTTCACTTCATATTTCCATTGGAGGAGGATTCTTCAGTTGTTGCAGAAATTTAAGCCTTCTCCATGTATTTCTAGCTCTTGATTTGCTGCTTCCCAGCAACTCTGGCATTTCTGTAAAATGCCATTTTTGTATAGATTTCAGCCAATCCTTTTAGAGGATTGATGTTATGTATTTTCAGGGGTTGAGATCTTGCTCCCCCACTTTATTTGATCCCATATTTCTATATCATTTGTATTTCTATCATTTATGCAGCAATTCCTCCTATAAATTTGCAGTCATGGTCTAGAGCTTTATTTATGCAGCTATGTATTTCATATTTACATGTACAGGTTTCTTGAGGCTTCTAGTGCCTTGCTTGAGTGGTCATTTCCTCAAGGATTTGTATATTTTATTGCTGCTATGATCTAATGTAATGACCATTGAGTTCTCTGGCATTTCATGTGTATGTGATTCACTGCTATTTACCATTTGATGTATTTTTTATTGTTGTAGCTGCAATGTTGGGGTTATCTTAAGAGATTCCCAATCTTGTTGTATTTCCCTATTGGGGATATTTTCCTTTGACAATCACTCTATAGACAGAGTCTGATAGTGGGCCAAGTAGCCTCTAGAGCTCATCCTTCTTCATGAAGGTGACAAATCCAATAAATTCCCCTTTAGTCTATCTTTGGAATACATTTTCTTGTCGATTGACAATGTTTCTGAACCACACCTTCCATGGCATCGGTCACTTATTTAAGCCATATGTCACTACCTGGAGCCATGGCCACAAACTCTGGCCTGAGAACCACTTCATATTCATACATAGATTATCAAACATCATTCATTTTTACTCATCGCATATCGAAACCATGTTCTCGGGCCACAATTCTCTACAAGTGGATTAACAAAAATACAACACTGTGTTTCACATTTGGCCTACCACACCCTCATAAGCATAGCCCATCTATGACATTTCATCCGCCTCATTGCCCTCACATCAAGACCAACCAATGGGGCTCCCACCCTCAGCAAAGCACACTCCTCACACCATCATGCAGGATCATACAAGTTAATGGGGCACCTGTCTTTGTGCTTGTACATACAACCCACTTTCATATTCTTTTGGCAAGTGTACAAATATTTTTTAGGAAAAAAATTCCACCCATATATTCACATTTCTTACCTGGAAGCAATTCATAATCACCCTTGGTCAGAGTTGCACATTCTTTACCACATCCAATTATGTCAGTTATAACAAACATACACCCACCATGGATGTCCTATCGACCCAAGGGATTCCCCCATCAGAAGTTATTATGACTGCGACCACTCGCATTTACAGGTTTGACCTCGAGCTAGTTAACCATCATCATCAATTGTAGCCATTTCTTGGCATCATGTATTTTTAACCTATCTCACTACACCTTTCTTCATTAGAAACCCTAATCCCTTGTATCAGTACTTGTTTTGATCGCTTGATGCTTCCTTCTTGTCAACTTCAACAACTACTTTCTAGGAAGGAGCTAATACCTTGGATGAGTCCTTACCACAATAGGTGATCCATGTGGATATTGGTGGCCACCCGCCTATTCCACTTGGGGCCCCACCATTGTCTCTTTCAGTTTCTTAGTTTCGAAACAACTTACTATTTTTAGCAGATTTTCGGGTCCTAAACTTCGGAAGCCATTTTGAGGCCCTAAACGACATTTTTTGGGAAACCTGGGAGAAAAATGGGTCTGTGGACTAATGTTTCTCATAAAAAAAGTTTTAGTCCTCATATAGATATTTCTAACAAGGTATGGTATATGTCAAACGAATATTGTATGCCAAAGTTATGTCCCCAAGAAGTTGAAACACCAATTTACCCAAATGGGGCCCATAGTTTTCGCGTTTCATCTCCTAAGGTTAGGGTTTTTTATTTTTATGGTTTTCCATTGTTTCTAAATAATAAATAGGCCCTTGAGCCTCATTGTAACACAGTTTAGAGGCCTATAGCTGCCACATCTCTTCTCAGATATAAGCTACCAACGCCCTAGCTAGTTTATTTCCATTCTGTTTATAAGCAAATTTTAGTTCTTTGATATTAATGAAATGAAGTGTTATTTCCACTGCATATTTATAATTATGGTTATATTTGTATTATGTTATGTTCCTGCATTAATCCGGATTAGTGGTATCAGAGCATCCTATTTTTTTCTCAATCCTTCTTTGCATGTCCCCAACGAGGTCGGGGTATATGAAGTTAGGGCTTGATCTGGTGGAACCTTTTCAGGATAAGCCTCGGAAACCCCAATGGGAGCCCTTGGGGGATGAAAAGAAATATGATGGAGTAAGATATCCTATCAAAATATTGCTCGAGGAGGCCCTCGAAAAAAAAGGAACGCGATGATGGATAACTTTGCTCAGATCCTTCAACGGCTGCCCACCGGCGGCGCATCTGCATCCAGTAGCCACTCTGGAGGCACGACTCCCTTTAAGGTACAAGTAAACTTTGGCATTCCCATATTTGCGGGTCAAATAGATGCAGATGTCGTAGATAGATGGTTGAATCTATTTGAAGGATATTTCTTGGTTCATGACTTTTCCGACCAGGAGAGGATTATATTTGCACTCCTCAAAGCTACCCCCATGTCAAGGACTAGTGGGAAGCCTAATATGAGAAAAAGGACGGGATAGAAACCTCCCCATTCTTAGCCATACCCACTTGGAATTCTTTCTAAGATGCCATCAAGGAACAATATTGTCCCGTGGGGAGATATGAGGACAAGTACATACAATGGACCACACTACAACAACAAAGGGATCAAGATGTGCATGAGCTGACGAATCTATTCCATACCCTGCGCACAAATTTTGGTATCAAATATTCGGAGAAACATTTGGTGCTAAAGTATCGCATTTTTCTGCACCGATATATTCAGGAGGAAATGGAGTTCCTCGACATCTCCTCGCTTGGTACGTCATACCGATATGTTGCAAATATTGAGAAGAAATTCAAATAGAAGAAGCGAGACTTTGAATCTGCGAATCAAAATTAAGGGAAAGGTGCCCCTAAACCATAGAAAAAAGGACAAATCCAAGGCATGGTGGCCCAAGACAACCTATCAAAGCCACAAGAAAATAACAACACCGCAAATCCAAAGAAGGGCACGGGAATGTGGTGTGAGCTCCATAAGAGCTCTACTAACAACACAAGTGTGTCGGGCCAAGCAGTCGCTGGTGGCCGAGATGAGGGCTTCTAAGTTAGATACATGCTTTGACTGTGAATTAGAACCTGACAAGGGGAATTACAAAGGGAAATAGATTATTGATGCGGAGCCCAACGCCACTATTTCCACTGCAAAGATCCAAAAGGTGTGGAGACAGCGATAAAAAGGTGTCTTTGTGTAACTCCTAATTACCTCACATTAATTGTCAACCTGTGTATCTACTTTTGTTTCAAGAGTGTACCTACTCCGAGGCGCTATTTACTCAAGAGTAATGTTTGTGAAGATGTGATGAATACAAAATGCAAAAATAATAAATGCTTGAAAAGAAATCGTTGAAAGAAATCTAATTACAAATGACAGAAATGTAAAGACTACACTACAGCAACCTTGCTAGACATCGATTAGGGACGCAGTAGTAATAACTCTTTCCCCTAGAAATCGATGTGAGATGACCAAATCGGGGACCTGGAATGATTAGCTCTGCCCTCTACAGTTTAGAGATCTCAAAGCAAGTGAAAACAACTCAAAGGAAATGAAATCTAAAACGCAAACTGGAAAGGAACAACAATCTAAAAGCAATGAACAGGAATTGAATAGCAACGTAAAATAAACAATGAATTCAATTCATAACCAAGCAAACTAGATTTCTACTCTTTAATCCTGTCGACAGCCACGCAACAATCAACTATCGTAATTCATAAACAAAAGGAATAACAACTGGAATTAGATACATAAAAACAACATTTTATAACAATTGAATCATGAATCATGCTTCTTGTAAAGAATGGAATAACAATGACTCTGTATTTGATCCAATTAGCAATAACTCAATAAATAAACGAACTTCACACAACAGAAATAAACCAATAGAAATACAAACAGCAGATTGCTCCACCAGGGCCGGGCCCTCAACCACCAGTGAAGCGTTGCTGTGCTTTACTCCAGCGCTTGAGAAATGGAACAACAATGAACTCCTTTATTAATCAAGCATTAATAATGTTTACAAACAGCTCACACTCTCTTAACAAGAGCCGATGCACAATTCTGCAAATTACAATAAGAAAAGTCTCTCCATCCTCCCATACACAATACATGCTTCCCCTTTTATAATCAGAAGGTGGAGAAATTAAATAGCAAATAGGATCTCTAATAATAATATTGAATTTCTTCCAACCAATTGATCAACAATAAAATAGATTTACATCCCTCTTTCAACAACAGCAAGTCGAATTTGGCTTTGTAGCTGAGATTTGGAGGACGGCCGCAACCACAGATCTGAGAAAATCGTGCTCAAAGAACCCTGCGAATCTCTCAACACAGGCCGAATTTGGGCAAACCGTTCTTTGATAAAGTTAATTGGGTCCGTTCTGGACAAAACCCATGTTCCGGATTTTCCAGATTCGTCTTCATTTGCTCATAATCTCAACCGCAAAACTGTCACTCCTTATTCCAGCGCATTTCTGAGTTGGCACTTTTAATGATCAAATCTTCAATCTGGAAATTATCTTGGAGGCTAAAAATGGTGAATAGTGTTATAACCAACTTATTAAAACCATCATTGATAAAATAATTCATAATCATCAATTTATTAGAAATAAAGGAAGATAAATAATATTCATCCATAAGAGCATAAATCATTTATAAAATGGATTTAAATAATAAATTATAATAAATGACGTGATGAAGAATGGTAGAAATGGGTGGAATAAGCATTCCCAAGTGATAATAATAATGGAATATTAACGGCCCAACATACCCCCACACTCAATATGTTTCATGTCCTCATGCAACGAAAACCTGAATATATTGCATGTCTTCATGCAACCCCAAGACAAAACCCATGTGTTAACCAAGCAATAAAAATTTGAGAACAAATGAATGCTTCCTTAATTAATGAATATTCAATTTTAACAATCTTGATGAAGGCATAACAATTTTTACATTGACATTCAACTATATGTATGAAGTTGCAGCAAAATATGATATAGATAACAGCAAACTTCATTAACCATTTTCTCAAAAACTACAAACCAGATTTTGTTGAAATGTTGCAAGTAAGTTTATAATATATGAATGTCTCTATGATCCAAAAATCAGATCGTTTTGATGCACGGATCATGAGATATAAACAAAATGGCTGTAGGTGAGAATGCATGATTTCCGAAATTTTATGAACCAATTTATCTTGAAATTATCTGGGTTTGTATTAATGATACGTCTGTGTTTTCCAGAAATCACAAGAATTGAGTTCATGGTTTTTTTTTAAAAATATTATGGAAATCAATTTCTACATTGTGTAAAAATGAAATTGTATGCCTTAAATGAGAAAGAAAATTGAAAACATCCATCATGCGTACCAATTCCTCCCCCTCTCTGAAAAATTAGCATGCCCTCATGCAATGCTAGAAAAAAATTGAGGTGGTTGCTACCAGCTGTTGAATTCTATGCTTGGTGTAAAACAACATGGAATAAGGGAGGTGGTGAGAGTGAATAAGAATAGCAATGGATGATAAAGAAGATGAATAACATGGTCATAAGAAAGAAATGAATGAAAGGAACACTCCCCCATACTCGAAAATGATATGTTGCTGAAAAAGGGAAAGTGGTAAAGATGTGGAATGAAGGATGATAAATAATGCTCAAAATGGATTTTCATGAAATTCTCCTAAATTCGTAATAAATCAGAAAATTATGCTATTTTACCTCAAGTTATACCTCCAAAAATGTGGAATGACATATATGGACTGGCAGTTGTTGAAGCTGATGTAGGCAGAGTTGGTGCTGAAAGTGATGCAAAAGGTGGAATCCAGGTAAGCACATCATGTCTAAAGAATTGTTCACGTTCGCGAGTTGCTCGAGCCTTTTCTGTTAGTTGCAATACTGTAGTCATGCTGTGAATAGAATTCTTCCCATACTTGTTGTTTTCCTGTAAACAAAGCACTATTTGGCATACAATGTTCTTGAATCCATAGTGTAAGCAATAGATAAGATGCATGCAAAAATTTCAATCAGAAAAACTTATGTATACATGCAATACTAATATTTTGGCAAATCAACAAGTGATGGCAGAGTGCAGTAATCATATCGCATGCAATCCCATAATGCATACATTCCCCCCTCCACTTGGAAAAGGAATGCCATGACCATAAAGCGTATGAGAGGGGTTATGCTGACGGCAAGGCACGGGAATGAACAATATATCAGTGAATGAAGCAGAGTACACATATCAATGATAGGACAACGAGGGTTATGATTATAATGAGAGCAGAGTGTGTAAAGATAGTTATGAATAAGAGATAGGACGCTTTGGATTGATGATAAGTTACGAAAAAGAGAAAAAGAACAACAATATGCCAAAAAGATGCTTTACTGATAGTATGCTAGCTGAAAATGATGCGATTGATCATAAAACAATTTCTCATGCATAAAGGTTCAAAACAAGGAAAAAGTTAAGGAAATAACTTCTCTGATAAAAAGAAAAAAAAATAAGAAAAGGGTATTATAATAATAATTGACGATAAGATATAACTTCAATACCATAAGCAGAGCCGCTGCTGCCAGCAGGCGTCCATAGCCTCGGCAGGGTTGCTTTTTAACCCATATGAGCCTGGATCCTCAATTTATAAATGGAGAGTTACAGTGCTGTTCTACAGAAGAGATCAGTGTGCTGGCGTGGTAACCAGATAACCACACTGCCATTCACTGGGATGTAGCAAAAGTGATCAGGCCGGCTCGTGATGAGACCTCCTGTTCCAAGGATAATTGGGCTATCCAATGGATCATAACCCTGGTGTGGTGGCCATAATGGGAATGTCACTGTGTTACAGCCTTATGAACATGGTAGGCTGGCTCGTAATGAGACCCCCTATCCTCCATCTGCGAACAAAATTTTGTTATTATTACACATTTTTATGATAAAAAGAGGGAGGCTCGGTACTCCTTAAGAGCAGGGATGGTGGAAGAAGTTGAACATGTCAATAGAAAAATATACCCATAATCTCATTTATTACAGACAGAGAAGATTATAATCCAGAAGGGTGGAACCAACATGGTATTAAGATGATCAATCAATATCATGTTCAACAGAAAACAATGCAGTAAAGTAGTATATAAATAATTGTGTCTCTTTTGAAAATAATCTATCATCAAGGAGCTGTCCTGTTAAAGATCATAACATGAATGATATTAACTTGCTTCAATAGAATCCATAATTCTTGTCCTCATAAAAGTAGTGTACTTCATGCCATGAAAGGGAATCAGTAAAATGTGGTTGAGATGAACTAGGAATAGTCCCACAAGAGGAAGGAAGGGTTGCTCTCGAAAATAATCCCAAAGGGTTGCTCTTTTGAAGGAACGGAAAAAATGCACAAGCATGAAATGCGAGCACACAAAGAATGAATTAGATGTTCACTGTATTGATGCTGAAGATGGGTCACAGTTTGAATGAAGCAACACCTGAAACACAAAATATAAAAAATATCAGAAAAGAAACAACGTTTTATTTAAAAACAACATGTAAATAACTAAATTAAGTTACAACAGCTATGATGTTATGTCAAAAAAATGATCTCTTTGAAAAATGTTTTGGCAGCAGTGATAAGACATGAATCTTCAAATTGAAATCAATTCTTCATTTGTTCTATTATGAATCCATTGGGTAATGAGTTGGATGAAATTCCTTTGTTTTATTAAAATTTGTTTCAAGAATCACTCGTCCATAATTTGACCTTCTTTATTTTCCCAAGACCTGCAAAAAACGAGTGTCTACCTGCAAGAAAACATTAAATCATGGAGAAAGAGAGGTGCGCGGGCTCCCCTAATCCAAGAATTATGCAAAAAAAACTAACAAGTAGTTACTCTGTAGAACAAATCCACGGAGAAAATAACAAAGTAAAATATATTTGTTACCTGCGGGAGAGCAGTGGCCAATTATGCTAACCTGCAGTGTTTTAGTCACAACTTCTTTGTTTTTCGTCCAAATTGAGTGATTCCAAAGCCAAATGAGAGCTAATTCAAAGGTTAATCTCCAATAGCAACAGGTTTTAAAAATTCAATGATATGATATGTCAATTTTACTTAGAACAACCTGCATAACAGAGTCATTTTCGCTTACCCCACTTAAAACAACAGTGAATGTTTTAAGCATAGATTCTTCGTTTGATGTCGGATTCGAATGATTCAAATTGGAAATGAAAGTAGATTCATTTATTTATCTCCAATAGAAACAAGTTTTGAAGAAAAGAAGAATTGATAGGTGAAATACTGTAAGGAACATCCGGAAAAACAGAGTTTTAAGGGTGCTGATTTACGATAGACAGTCAGTATTTTGATCATAACTTCCCCATACGATATTGAAAATGAGTGATTCCAATTGCATTGGAAACTAGATTCATAGGGGAATCTACCATAGAAACAGGTTTTAAAAATATGGTCATTTAGGCCTCCAAAAACTGACTGTCCCAACTCTGTTCCTGAGCTGCCCGCTAGACATCCGGTCAATGTTTTGGTTCTAACTTTTTCGTTTCAAATCCAAATTGACTGATTAAAATTGGGTTAGAAATTAGACATCAAGGGCTATCTAGGGTAAAAACAGGTTTTAAAATATGGTCATTTAGGCCTCAAAAAACTGACTGTCCCAACTCTGTTCCTGAGCTGCCGGCTAGACATCCGGTCAATGTTTTGGTTCTAACTTTTTCGTTTCAAATCCAAATTGATTGATTCAAATTGGGTTAGAAAGTAGACATCAAGGGCTATCTAGGGTAGAAACAGGTTTTAAAAATATTCATTTTTGGTCCCTCAAAACATGACTGTCCCGACTGTTTTTCCAGAAAGTTCATCAAGCCCGCAAGCCAAAAAAATGATATTCAAGCATTTTTTCAAATTGGTGATAAAAATGAATATGAGTGTTTGTAGAGCTATTATTTCCATTATAAGTCATCTACATACACAAATGAATTAAAAAAATTATCACCAATATTGATTTGCATAGCATGTTGCAATAAAAAAACAACTAGTTTTACATAAAAAACAAAATGCATTTATTTATTCCCTTATTTATTTTATTTTCTACACTAACCTATTTTGACTTGAAAAATGAATATGACTACGTATATGAGTACTTCCAGTGGAGCCATTTTCGAAATAAGGCTTCATGTATACACATACCCAAATTTGAAAAATGCATATTAGTGAAAATTAGGGTATGAGAAGCCAACTTCCCTTGAAAAAATGGTATCAAAAATTGTTGAAGCATAGAGTGATGATGCAAACACGTGATGGAGTGAAACCAATCTTCAATATATCCGTTACTTTCTTGATTTCCCATCATACCATGAAGTTCTTGAGCTTTTAAAATGGTTTGTTGGTGCAACCTAGAAGAAACCTCATTTGCTTCCATAGCTTCTACAATTTTTGAATTTGAAACATTCTGAATCTCATTGTAGGTTTTCTCTAATGGCGCATGTGAGATAGAATGGGTGGGAAGGGTGGGTAAATTTGGCAGTTCAACATTGTAAGCATGTTGTACTGGTTTATTGTGGTGAGGGTGTGGAATTAGTTGAGCAAGAAATTGTGTATGGAATGGAGCATTGTGATGATGTGTTTGGTTGGGTTGAGTGGATAAATTTGATATGCAAGCAGGATGTTGTGAAAGAGCTGGTGGAGAATATGGAGAATGTGCTTGTGATACAAGATGAGGGAGAGTAGTCATGCAATCATAAGGTGAACCATGCCAAACTTGTAGATAAGATTGGTGGTTATATTGAAATTGACATGGCTGCCCTAGAACATGAGTATTCCATAATGGATTATGCAAGTAAGAGAATGGAGAAGAAGTGTTTTGAACCATACCTGTTGACCTTGTTGTAGCTTCCTTATCTCTTTGATATGCTACTTCCATCCTAGATAAGGAAGAGTGAGTATCTATGGGCTGCTCCTTTCGGTCATGAGGAAAAAACACTTCATCAAATTCTTCATTTTTATGAACCTGCAAAACGTCCAATTTCGAGCTTAGAGAGCTAATAAAATCAACTTTAAAATTTTCAAATAAATCATTGATTTCAGCTCTTATGTCTCCTATTCTTGTAGCAGATTTGGAAAAGAAAGAACAAACATCTCTAGAATTCTTACCAGCCTTGGAGATTCCTCTTGAATACCTTATGCACAACTCACAAACATCATCATATGATAACCGAAAAACATCACCTTTTCCTATCAGATTTAAGAGTTCTAAAAATTCATCTTTGATTCCTTTAAGAAGGAGTGTTTTTAAGATCTCTTTTTCCAAATGCTTATGCTTTGATTTTTGAAGGTTATAATGAAATCGATCTACATAATCCTCCAAACTTTCATCTTCCCCTTGTATCATACCGAAAATATCTTCATTGGATTTGCAATAGTCTTGGTACTTCCTCAAGAATATGTTCTTCATGTCCTCCCATGATTGGATGCAATTCCCACCTAGGCTCATGAACCATCGGAGAGCTGCTCCTTTTAGAGTAAGAGGAAACACTTTCAATCTTTGATCATTAGTACAATAATCATATCCTCTACAAAGTATTTCGAACTCAGATAAGAATGTATCTGGATCTTCATTTGCTAAACCATGAAAATTTGGTAAAGATGGGGGAATTATGTGCATTTGTGTCACTCCTCCTAGATCTTTGATAAGAAATTCAAAAGTAGAAACGTGAGCCATTTCTTACCATAATATAAGATGTTCTTCATGTGTTTCTTCGAGGCTCCTTCTTCAAATGTTCCTGTCAATCGGTTAGTGAAATGGGTGGTGCTTACATCACCACTTGAATGAAATCATGTGATTCATTTTTCAAAATTTCTATTTTTTCCCTAGTCATTCACACAAACATTCAAACATCTATTTCTACCCAACAAAGCAACAACAAATTTGTTAGGAAATTGGACAGTGGAGCAGGGCTTTTACATGCTCCGCACGTAGGTTCTTACCTTCTTTTTTTAAGATCCAACTCTTCCCTAGTAGGCACTCATCAGATTCACACTACTCTTTAGAAATCGCTACACTCTCCCCGGCAATGGCGCCAAAATGTGGAGCGATAAAAAGGTGTCTTTGTAACTCCTAATTACCTCACATTAATTTTCAACCCAGGGACGACTTTTTGTTTCAAGAGTGTACTCAGTCTGAGGCGGCTATTTACTCAAGAGTAATGTTTGTGAAGATGTAGTATAGAAATACAAATGCAAAAATAATAAATGCTTGAAAAGAAATCTGCTTGAAAAGAAATCTAATTACAAATGACAGAAATGTAAAGACTACACTACAGCAACCTTGCTAGACATCGATTAGGGATGCAGTAGTAATAACTATTTGCCCTAGAAATCGATGTGAGATGACCAAATCTGGGGACCTGGAATGATTAGCTCTGCCCTCTACAGTTTAGAGATCTCAAAGCAAGTGAAAACAACTCAAAGGAAATGAAATCTAAAACGCAAACCGGAAAGGAACAACAATCTAAAAGCAATGAACAGGAATTGAATAGCAGCGTAAAATAAACAGTGAATTCAATTCATAACCAAGCAAACTAGATTTCTACTCTTTAATCCTGTCGACAGCCACGCAACAATCAACTATCGTAATTCATAAACAAAAGGAATAACAACTGGAATTAGATACAGACAAACAACATTTTATAACAATTGAATCATGAATCATGCTTCTTGTAAAGAATGGAATAACAATGACTCTGTATTTGATCCAATTAGCAATAACTCAATTCTTTAATTGTAATAAACGAACTTCACACCACAGAAATAAACTAATAGAAATACAAATAGCAGATCGCTCCACCAGGGCCGGGCCCTCAACCACCGGTGAAGCGTTGCTGTGCTTTACTCCAGCGCTTGAGAAATGGAACAACAGTGAACTCTTTTATTAATCAGGCATTAATAATGTTTACAAACAGCTCACACTCTTTTAACAAGAGCCGATGCACAATTCTGCAAATTACAATAAGAAAAGTCTCTCCATCCTCCCATACACAATACATGCTTCTCCTTTTATAATCAGAAGGTGGAGAAATTAAATAGCAAATAAGATCTCTAATAATAATATTGAATTTCTTCCAACCAATTGATCAACAATAAAATAGATTTACATCCCTCTTTCAACAACAGCAAGTCGAATTTGGCTTTGTAGCTGAGATTTGGAGGACGGCCGCAACCACAGATCTGAGAAAATCGTGCTCAAAGAACCCCGCGTTTCTCTCAGTACAAGCCGAATTTTGGCAAAACGTTCTTTAATAAAGTTAATTGGGTCCGTTCTGAACAAAACCCATGTTCCGGATTTTCCAGATTCGTCTTCATTTGCTCAGAATCTCAACCGAAAAAATGTCACTCCTTATTCCAGCGCATTTCTGAGTTGGCACTTTTAATGATCAAATCTTTAATCTGGAAATTATCTTGGAGGCTAAAAATGGTGAATAATGTTATAACCAACTTATTAAAACCATCATTGATAAAATAATTCATAATCATCAATTTATTAGAAATAAAGGAAGATAAATAATATTCATCCATAAGAGCATAAATCATTTATAAAATGGATTTAAATAATAAATTATAATAAATGACGTGATGAAGAATGGTAGAAATGGGTGGAATAAGCATTCACAAGTGATAATAATAATGCCATATTAACGGCCCAACAAAGGAAGGGTTCCCAAATATAGTTCATTGTCAACAATGGGAGCCAAAATAACCTTATTTCTGCAAACTCAATGAAGTAGTTGGGCTTGCCGACCATAGCACACCCACAGCCATACACCATCGGGTGGCTTCCCCAAGGACGGGATTTCTACGTCAGCAAGTAGTGTCGCTTTCCCTATAGCATCAAGCCCTTCACGGATGAGGTATTATGTGACATTTATCCTCTTGAGGTTTATGATGTATTATTAGGCCAACCATACTTGTGGAAACGACAGGTTGTGTATGAGTCCCGACCTCACGTTGTTATTGTTACTTTGGGAAATAAGTTGTACAGGATACCAGAGGTACCATCGCCTACCTCTATCTCTTTAGTTACTACAAAAAAATGCAGTAAACTCATTTCCCAAACCTAGAAATTTTTTTTCCTGATTATCCAGCCCCAGGGCAAGAAGAATATCATGGCCACGACCTCCAGACAGGGCTCCTCTGCATGAAAACAACAAATGGACAAGGCTATGGAGGAGTATGGGGACATCTTCACCTCACCCACAGGGGTTCCTCTACACTGCCAGGTCAAGCACACCATTGATCTGACCCCAGTTACGTCACTACCCATTGGACCGATCTATCGACGGTCTATTCTGGAGAATGATGAAATCAAGAGGAAGATTCAGGAGCTTATATAGAAAGGTCACATCTGGACAAGTTCATAGCCCTGTGGGAGACCCATCATGTTGGTACAGAAGAAGGATGGGACTTGGAGACTCTGTATTGACTATCGGGTGCTAAACAAGATCATTATCTGGAATAGGTACCCGATCCCACGGATTGATGACCTTCTGGACCAACTCAAAGGGGAAAAATATCTCAGCAAGATTGTGTAAATTCAGAAGTGCCTTCAGACACATAACTTTATTGATCATGCAAAAATATTACATAGAAAATTACAGGAGTTTACACACGCAAAATCACACTCTCACATTCTCTCATTACACCCTAAAATGAAAATAGGAAACTAACCTATTTATAAGCTCTATGTTCTAACTTAATCTAGTTATGGATCACTTGAAAAATAAAAAAGTGTCCCTTTACAATAAATGAGCTTCTAACCATTCTACTAACTTCACTCCTAACTTAGAGCCTAGGAAATGACTCTTTTCTAGAGTCCTAATTTTTAATAACAAATTTATATTTCTAAATATCTCAAAGATTTATTAAATATTATAGAATAATAATTATTAATTTAATATCTTAAATTAATAATTATTTTATTCAAACATTATAACCTATGATAAAATTTATTTTGGATCATGTAACAGATTGACTTGAAGTCTGGGTATCACCAGGTACCAATCGAACACTCCGATGTGTGGAAGACTGCCTTCAAAGCCAAGGAGGGCCTTTTCAAATGGCTATTCATGCCTTTCGGGTTGAAAAATGCTCCCGCAACCTTCATTAGGTTGATGGATGACATATTTCCGCCATTCACTAACTCATTTGTAATGGTGTACTTGGCTAACATTCTGATCTTCAGCCAAACTTGGGAAGAGCACCTCCACCACATCCGACAAGTCCTCTAAACATCACAGCAACACAATTTGTGTGCCAATTTGGAGAAGTGCACTTTTGGTATGACCCAGGTTCAATATCTGGGATACATTATTGATGAAAGGGGGGTGCATGTGGATCCAACCAAGATCCAAGTCATTCGAGATTGACCAGCTCCAACCACTCTAACAAAGCTTCACAGCTTTATCGGTCTTTCTAATTTCTACCGCATGTTCATGTTGGGATTCTCTCATATCACTTGGTCCTTGAGTCAAGTCACCAAGGGAGGAGCGAAAGAAAATTTATTTTGGTCGGAATCTCAGCAGAAGGCATTCATAGAATTCAAACATCGCCTCTATTCTGACCTGGTGCTCACACTACCAGACTTGCAACAACCCTTTTAGATCGAGACATATGCCTCTAACTATGCTATTGGGGCAGTTCTTACTCAACAGGGGCATCCAGTGGCATATCACAGTGAGACATTGTCTGACACAGTTCGCAAGTATCCTACTTATGAAAAAAAAAAATTATTCCATTTTTTAGGCTTTTCGACAATGGAAGCATTACATTTTGGGGAAGGAAACAATCATCCACACAGACCACTAGCCCCTGCAGTTAATACAGACACAAGGGAAGTTGCAGAATGATCGCCATCAGAAGTGGTCCACATATCTGCAAGAGTTTCATTTGAACATCAAGTCCAAAAAGGGTAGCACCAATAATGTTGCAGACTACCTCAGCCGATCACTGATCGTGGCACTAACCAGCGTTCTCAACTCTTGTGGGCATGATACTTCTGATTGGTCTCTTCTCTACAAGAGCGATCCAAAATTTGGCCACACACACAAGGCACTCTTGGGAGATACGCAAGTTTCAAATTTTCACCTCTAATATGCGCTTTTATGTCACCTTGGACACCTTTGTGTTCCTTCAAGTGAGCGTGCCAAGATGATATGGGAAGCACACTACATTCGAGTCGCTGGGAATTTCGTGGTCGAGGAAATAGTGGAAATACTATAGAAGTATTTCTATTGGTCGAAACTTCAATAGGATGTCGAGAAGTACATCAAATCCTGCACTGCTTGCACCATTTCCAAACAGACCATCAAGAATCAAGGCCTCTATACTCCGCTACCTACCCCTAGTCGACCTTGAGAATCCATATTCGTGGATTACATGTCAGGCCTTCCTTATACTAAGCATGGAAATGACTGTGTTTTCGTGGTCATCGACAGATTCTCGAAGATGGAAATTATGGCGGCTTGCAAGAAGAATATCACAGCACAAGTCATTGCTAAACTCTTCTTTGAACGAGTGTGGGTGCACTTTGGGATCCTGTTATCCTCCCGTTTTTTACAGAATTCACTGGGTGACTGTGTATATTTTACAAGCAACTAAAGGTAGCATTATTTTCCTATCAGATATCTTTAGAAATCTCACTACCTTCATTATCCTAAATCTAACTGTTTCACTATTTTTCCCTCTCTTCCTTATGAAGTTTACCACATTGTTCCAAAAAGACTCCATTTTTAGGGACCATTAACCTCGTTTTCACTACCTTACCCTCACTCTCATTCATGGTCTCTTTCCTCTAAATTACCCATTTCTTCCTTTCCTAAAAACCCCCATTCATCATTTTTTCCTCTAAAAAAATTAAACAATGTAATAGCTTCCTTTTACATTGTTTAAACTAATTTTTAAGCCTTTCGAGTGTTTTAATTTTTATATAAAAACTCTGTTTTTATGTTAAAAAACCTACCCTTATGAAATAAAGGCCTTAATCCCCTTTCACTAAAGCCCCGGCCCCTATTACCCCATAAAACCTCGACCTCCCGCTTATCCCTAAGCCCCTTTTTCTCGTTGAAATTCTGCCTCTGCCTTTTATTTCATACACCTCGCATACCTTATAAAGGACTCCTTAACCCCTTATAATATTTAAATATGGGCCCCGCATACACTGAAACCCGCGCCCATTCATATTCCACCACCTATCTAACCGGACCCCACTCCTCTGACTTACCCTTTCCTCAAAGGTTAAAGGGCCTGCAACTTCTGTCACCCGATCATTTCACTACCCTAGAGCGACAGCGGAGAGTGGTTCGCCCCCCCTCCACCCATTTCTCATTAACGCCAAGAGAGGGGGGTGGGGGGGCGAAGTCCGACTTTAATGGCAGCCCCTCTAAAGTTTTCCCCCCTCCGCCTAAAACCAGAAACCACCATACACCCCCAGCGAAGTCCACAAACAATTTTTTAAACCGCCTCCCCGCTCGCGCAAAAACGCTCTTCCCTCTTCGCGCCAAAACTCCTCTGCCTCCATTAAAAATTCTCCAGAGCCCTACAGCTCTACGATGAGGTCCCAAACCACCATTTTTTCACCACTACAAATGCTCCAAGTTCCCGATAAACCCCAGATAAGCGTAGAAAGCCAAAAACACAGGATTTAAGATTAAAGTGTTGTTTTATTGTGCAGGTTCGATGGCGAAAAATGCCTAGATGCATTTACAAAGGTCCAAGAAACGTTCAAAACAAGTCTCTGTGTGACGATCTGGAGGGTTTAAATTGTTCCAAAGGGACCAGAGGCCAAATTTTAAACTCTAGCACCAATGAAATATGGTCATTGGAAATCATAAAACCCTCTAGCACCATCAGAATGCCTCTCTGCACATAAAAATACAACCACTGACAGAAACACAGTGAAGAAGTAAAAAAAGTGAAGGGACTATAACAAAACAGTGGAGGTTAGAAGGCTAGTCAGAGTTCAAAAACAAATCACGAGGGCTCACCAACAAAGCAAAAATTAAAAATGATGAAGACAAACAGAGATGTAGGGAAGAAGCACAGTTGGAAGGCTGTGACAGTGAAGATTAAAGGGTTAATAACAAATTAAGAGTTTAAACATAGATAAAGGAAAACAATGCAGATAATTAGAGGATAAATCCAAGTTTTAAAAACTTGAATCAGAGGTAAAGGCACAAGCACAAGAAGATCAAAGTCAAAACAAAAGATAGGGATGAATATTAAAGCTTAAAGGATTAAATCAAAGATTAGAGGACAACGAGGCAGAGATAAAGCAATTAGTGAAGACAAAATCAAGTTCAAAAGCCTAAAAAGGAGTGTTAAGGCTAAAATAAAGGTAGATCTGCACCTAAATAGATTCTAATGACTCAGCAAAGAGCAATTACTTCTTCAAGGGTATTTTTTCCACCTATAGCATGTTTTATTTCAAAAGATATCAACAGTTATTAAAAACAATCAGAGATATTTTAAAGCAGCTTAAAATTTATTACAAAAGTTATTAATAGGCCTTAAAGTCAAAACATTTCACCGATATTCCCTCAGAAGTTAATAATATGAGTTATTATTCAGAGTATCTTCAGATATTTTGCCTTGGGCCCTACGTGTTCACAAAGGTAAAAAACTCATTAACTCTGTAATAAATACACATATGACACCCTAGCTTAGATCACCTCCTCATTCTGCATATAAATATTTCAGATGAGCCTCATTATTGATCTTGGTTGTTGAGTTAAATCTTAGGATTGATGAGTTGCTGAGCTAGTTGAGGAATACTAGGCTGGATAGGAAAAGCTTTGAGCTGCAGAAACCTTTGTACTGGAGTATGTAACTGTTTTGAACATCAATAATACAAGCATGTTTATAGGATCCTTGATCTATGTTAATGGTGAAGTTTTTCTTCTCTGTTATTTTTTTCCTTATGTTTTCCATTCTATCTATATTTCTCTGATAAAAGAACAGAAAATTTAGAATAGGATTTGTTGTTGTAGCACCCCATTTCTTTCTGCATTATTTATCTTTATGTTTTCTTCTGCAAGGTCTGATTGGAGAATTCTTAACTGCCCTCCATATCCATCTACCTTGATATCTTAGAAATGATTCAATAGAGTGAAACCAGGGAAATTTATGGTGAGCCCATGTCCCTTGAGTACGGCTTGAGATGTTGATTTTAGGATCTTCTTTAAAGTATGCTTAGTAGAGTCTAAATCAAGGAATTCTATGGTATGCCCTATCCTCTGGTCTACCTCAAAATGTTTCTTTAAAGATACTTAGAGAGTTAGTCAAAAATAGATTAGATTGTTTCCTTTTCATCTTAGGTTGCTCTCAGTGTTATCTTACATGTTTTATTTATCTGAAAGTAGTCTTATGATTACTGGATTGTTTTCTGAAAGGTTTTCTTATTAAAATTTGGTCCAAATAAGTCTATGATTTTCCCTGTCCTTTGGCTTGCTTCAAAAAGTTACCTAAAAGGCTTTTCTTGTCTAAAAGAGCTAGAAGATTCTTAACTAACTATAGCTTTTTTTCCTTCACAACTTATTATTTTCTCATATCAACCTAATCTAAAGAGATCCATATAATATAGTTAGCTTTCCCTATGAAAACCCTTATAGAGTTGTTGAACAATTAAACCCTTTTATGACTCCATAGTCCAATGGATCAATGTTTTCGCATAGTCTATCTTTTCAGCTGGAACATTCCCTCAATCAACTCCAACCTTTGATCTATCAAATGACCATTCAATCAACCAAAACCAACAAGTTCTCAGAGCTTCATAACTAGCCTATTATCATAGACAAAAACATAAAGAATATCATTTAAAGACACCTACATAGAGAGATCCCTCTCTGAATCCAGGAAGGCTAGATCCTAGGATTCCAAAGTGGTTCTGATGTGGCTCCTTGCAGTGTTCGTTCTTTCCAATCTTGAAAATCACATGGAGCCAACATAGTGGCGATCATACTGGGGAACTGAGTAATAGATAAACTTCAAGATTTCAGAAAACCTCATTTTAAAAATCAAAATGAATCAAGTATCAGCCAAGAATGATTCCTAATTGTTGATGGTGGACAACAATTAGTCCTATAAAAGAGGAAAAAATCCTCCACCTGGTGACTCCACTGGTTTTCAGCAGGCTTTTTGACTCCACTAGTTTTCCATAAATTCCACTAGGAAACTTATTTTATCATTAAATTATCACAAAAACCCAATAAAGAAAAAATTGGTGGATTATTTTTCTTTGTGTAGATTGGTTTGTTCTTTAAGACTGTCATACTTATATAACCTTTCTTATTCTTGGGTCTAAATCCTGGCTTCTAGAATAATATTTAATACATCAAATCCCGACCCAAATCCTCCTGTAATAGTGGAAAATCCTGAAAGCATTCTTAGGAAGTCTTATAGATCTAAAAATCCAATTGTTGACAGACCAATCCGTAGAGCAAGTTCTGTCCCTAAAAACCTTACAGCTTTGTAAAATACCCAATTTGACTTATACCACAAAATAAAAGTATTTATAACTAAGTCACAAAGTGGTATAGATTAGGTAGACCTTGAGCCTGTAAACTCATAGCAAATTAGTAGTAGGGAAGCCTCTCCTTCCACTCCTCCTCATTTCCATTTTCTCCAAAAATTTGACTTCTCTCATTCTAAATCTGCTCAAAGTTAGTTGGTAGGTCCAAATACTTCTGATACACCTACTCATACATCCACTGTCCAAACCACTCCACTTCATCATCCACCTCCTCTCACAAACCCCCCACTTGTTAACCCTCCATTTTTTCCAAAAACCCACATCATGGCAACATGGTATTATCCCTTGGTCCTTCCCTTACCTTTAGTTGTTCTACCATGTGATTATCAATCCAAGATTCCTTTATATGATGCTAGTAGTTCCACTACTTCTCAACAACATGTGGACATAATGAATGACTACTTTTACAGACAAGAAATAGATGATGAAACTGTTAAACTTAGAATGTTTGCTCAGAGCTTAGGGGGAGAAGAAAGAAAATGGTTCAAATGCTTAACTCCTAACATCATAAATGACCTCCCTGCTTTTCATCAACTATTGTTAAATAAGTGGGAAGTCAAAAAAAACCCTCTCCAAATTCTATTAGAATATGAAAACATTAGGAGAAATGTTGGAGAAGGTGTCCAAGAGTACTGCACTAGATTTAATAGTGTGTACAATGCCCTGCCTATACATATGAAACCTCCACAAGGTCTAGCTCTAATGAAATTTCTTAATGGATTTGACCCAGAGATGGCTTACCAATTAAGAGGAGAGAACCCCTCACCTTAGAAGACATGCAGAGGGGAGCAGTAAGTGTAGAGGAAAATATGATTGCTAAAAGAGCTAGGATGAAAAATGAGAAAAAGGTCACATATAGGGAGGAAGTTGTACCCTCCACATCTGACACAAAGATTGATAACTTAGTCAAAACCATGGAAAGGATGATGGAGAGGATGAATGTTAATGAGATAAATTATCTTAGAGAAAACTAAACAGCTCCTCAAAACAAAAATCAAACTTAGAATCAAAACCAGAACTTTAGGAGAAACCCTCCTCAAATTAGACAAAGAGGCCCTGATCAACAGATCAAACCTCCCTTTCAAGAAAATTATGCCGATGAGGATGAATTGGTAATATAAGAAACATAGGAAAATCATATAAACTTGGTAGGAGTACAGATTCTTCTAGAATCTAGGATTTAGACCCAAGAATAAGAAAGGTTATATAAGCATGACAGTCTTAAATAACAAACCAAGAGATCCCTCTCTAAACCCAGGAAGGCTAGATCCTAGACTCCAAAGTGGTTTGATGTTGCTCTCTGCTACTTTTTCTTGCCAATATTACAAATTACAAGGAGCTAACCTAACGGCGACCATACTAGGGAATTATTGAGAAAACCTAATATTATCAAAACTCAAACAAAAACCCAGTAAAAATACTGTTTAAGTTTAGTATTTTTTTTTCACAGATTGGTTTGTTTTTAAAAAATTATAAAACTTTCAACCTCTCTACGCCTTAGATCTAAATTCTAGATCCTCGAATAATGTGTAGCAGATCCCATCCTGATCCAAACCCTCCTGTAGTAGTTAACAATCCAGAGAAAATCCTAAGGAAAACTCCTAGATCTGAGAGTTCAACTATTAGCAAACCTATTCACAAGGCAAGTTCCCTACCTGAAAACCTTAATAACTTGCAGGATATCCAATTTGAATCATACTTTGAAGAAATATTTTTCGGGACTAAATCCCAGAATTTGATAACCCAGACAGTTTTGGACCCATCCATCTTGCAGCAAAGTCCTATTATAGAAGCTTCTACCCCCACTCCTACTGACATTCAGCTTCTCCAAAACTTTGACTCCCTTCAAGGAAGGGTAACTGAGCTCACTTCAGTTATTGATAATTCTTACCTTTAATAGTCTATAGAAATATCTGCACTTACTACAGCAATAGTTGGTCCAAGTATATCCACAGCCCCTTTCATTTCCTTGAACCTTACCCACCAGAGTCCCCAAACCCCCACTCATACACCCATTGTTCACCTTCCTCCATTCAACCCTCCACCTCCACTTGTTAACCCCCCTTGGGTTCCCCAACCACTAGCCATGGAAACCTGGTATGCCCCATTAGTCCTACCATTGCCTTTAGTGCCTCTACCACAGGACTATCAGTCTAAAATCCCCCTATTTGATGAAATTAGTTTTACAAATTCTCAACAACGTGTTGGTAGAATGGATGATTATTTTGATCGACAAGAGATATATGATGAAACTATTAAGTTAATAACGTTTTCTCAAAGCTTAGGGGAGAAGCAAGAAAGTGGTTTAAAGGCTTGACCCCTAATAGTATATATGAGCTCCCTACTTTTCACCAACTGTTCCAAAATAAATGGGAATTCATGAAAAATCCTCTCCAAATATTGTCATAATACGAAAACATCAAGAGAAACGTTGGATAAATTGTCCAAGATTATTGCACTAGGTTCAATAGTGTATATAATGCCCTCCCCCCTCACATGAAACCCCCGCAAGGTTTAGCCCTAATGAAATTTTCAGATGGTTTCGACCCAGAGATGGCTTATCAGCTGAGAGAGAGAGGCCCTCCTACATTAGAAGACATGCAGAGGGGTACAGTAAGTGTGGAAGAAAATATGATTGCCAAAAGGGATAGAATGAAAAATGAAAAGAGAGTCACATATAGGGAAGAGGCTATAGCCTCCACATCTGATACTAAGATTTATAACCTCATTAGAACCATGGAGAGGATGATGGAGAGAATCAACCTAAATGAGAGAACTTTCCCCAGAGAAAACCAAGCAGCTCCTCAGAATAGAAACCAGAACCAAAACCAAAACTTTAGGAGAACCCCCCCTCAAATAAGACAGATGGAACAAAGAGTACCTGACCATCAAATTAGGCCTCCTTTCCAAGAAAACTATGCTTATGAGGATGGGGGGTTGATTGAAGAGCCAGAAGAAAGTCAAATTAATCTAATGGGAGTTAATGATGAGGACAATGTCTTCCTCACCAAGGAAGAGCAAGGCATATTTTCCCCAACTCAAATTGAAGAGGAATGCAAAGAATCCAAGGATTATAAACAAAGATTTGAAAATGCTATCATGGAGGTGCTTAGATAATATGACCTCAGAAGAAATAAATCCCAGGACATCCCCAAGAGAAAGAATTCTGAAAATTCTGCTAGAAAGGCCCCTCAAACTGATACTAAAGGGACAACTCAAAGTTCAAATAAAATGGTTAAAAGTTATGATAAAAATAAAAACATTCTAGAAAGAAACACTATTAAATCAACTATCATCCCTAACAAAACTAATCCATCTGATATCCCTAGTGCAAATAAACAATCTGATGTTGTTGCAAAAATAATGTCTGATAAAACTGATTCAAATCTTCCAAAAACACAGACACCATTTAGTATTGAGAATGAAATTTCTAAGATAAATATTTCCATACCTCTCAATAAGTTGGTAAGCCAAGATGTATATAGATCCCAAGTTTTTAAAGCACTAAACATAGGAGAAAATATTGATACTGTGAATTTGAATGATGACAAATCTGAACTTTTGTTTTGGCATGTAGTAGAAGGTAAATTCCAAGAGGGAGGTGTCCCCCCATTTTATGTCAATTTGAATATTCATGATAAAATCCTCCATAATGCCATGTTAGATTCAGGAGCACATTACAACCTCATGCCAAAGGTAATTATGGAGAATCTTGGCCTTGATATAACTATACCATACAAAGACATGTAGTCTTTTGACTCCAGTAGAGTTAAATGTCTAGGCCTAATCAAAGATCTATGTGTTACTTTAGCATAGATAACAACAAAAATTCTAGTAATGGATAATGTGGTTGCTGACATTCCCCCTAAATATGGCATGTTTCTATCACGCTCATGGGGAGCCAAGCTTCAAGGTACCCCAAAAATGGATATGACCTATGCTACCATACCAGTCTTTAGTCAACCAAGAAGATTGTATAGGGAAACTCATATGAAATACATGGTGAGCAGTCAAGAAAAGCCTTATAACTCCCCCCTCTACTCTATCCACTCAGACCTTGATTCATTTATCCTTTAAAATGATGAAAACATTAATGAACAAGTAGAAGTTAATGAACAAATAGCTGAAAAAGAAGAAGAAAAGTAAGAATAGTTAGACCAAATAGAAAATGAACAACACAAGTCTGAACATGAACCTCTTTAGAGCATGAGTTTTGATGGTTCTTGTGGAAAAACTGGATCAGGAGCAGGTGTTTGGGTACACAATACTAAGGACAACCACATAGAGGGTCACTCTTTCAAACTAAACTTTTAGTGTACAAATAATATAGCAAAATATGAGGCACTCCTTCTAGGGTTACAATTACTGAAGAAATTAGAAGCCAAAAGGATCTCTGTCCATGGGGATTATGAGCTAGTCATTAGGAAAATTAAGGGAGAATATTTAGCTAAAAATCCTAGATTAAGAGCATACAGGAATGTTTCCCTTGACCTCCTAAAAACATTCAAATAATATGGCCTTGCCTCTATCCTAAGAAATCAAAATATCATTGCCAATGGACTAGCATTTGCAGCCAGCACTTGTCAGCTACCTCATTCTAACAAAAAATACATAGTACAGGTTAAATATAGATAAGTATTCACTGATAATATGAGATATTGGAAAGCTTTTGAAGATGACCAATAGATTGAAAATTTCCTGCCATCCAAAAATGAGTTTGAAATTCCAAATTCAGACTTAGATCATGAAGAAGAGTTCTTTATTGAGGAAAAAACATACAAGGAGGAGTCCCCTCATGATGCCGATATAAATCTGTTAGTAAAGAAAGACCCACATAGGAAAGAAATGTGTGAAGATCCAGAAAAAGAAGACTTTGAAGTGTTGCAGGTCAGAGACAATACCCAGCCAGGACGACTTATCCCTTTAGAAGAAATTTTTGATTTCAATGATGTTGCTAGAATTCCAAAAATGGAATCCACTTAAGAAAATAAAGAGGAGTTCAATATGGGCAGTGAGCAAGAGCCCAAGATGGTACAGCTATCAGATACACTTCCATCCCCTATAAAGTAGAAATATATTGAGTTATTCAGAGAATTTATTGATGTGTTTGCCTAGAGTTATGAAGACTTGAAGTCCTATGATACTGATATCATCCAGCAAAAAATTCCGCTCAAAGAGAGCCAGAAGCCTTTTAAACAAAAAATACGCAGAATAAATCCTATCCAAATGCCACTAGTTGAGAAAGAGATAAAGAAAATGTACGATGTTGGGATAATAGTCCCACTCAGGTACTCAAAATGGGTTTCAAATATTGTATCTATGAGGAAGAAGACAGGAGATATTAGACTCTACATTGACTTCATAAATCTAAATAGAGCATCCATGAAGGACAAATACCCTTTGCCAAAGATGGACCACATATTGCAAAGGGTAGTAGGGTCCAAAAGGATCTCTCTGCTAGATGGATTTTCAGGGTACAATTAGGTTTTGGTGCATCCAGATGATCAACACAAAACAACTTTCACTATACCTTGGGGCACCTTTATGTATGTAAAAATTCCTTTTGGATTAATGAATGTTGGAGCCACTTTTCAAAGAGAAATGGATATTTTTTTTCTCAAAAGAAATAGGTTTCTTCATTGTGATATATCTTTATGATATCACAGTATATTCAAAAATTGATGAAGAACATCTAGCTCATTTGAGAAAGGTCTTTGCGAAATGCAGAAAGTATGGTCTATCTCTGAATCCTAAGAAATATTTATTTGGCCTTCAAGAAGGAAAGCTTCTAGGTCACATCATATCTGAATAAGGGATCAAGATTGACCCGAATCGGATTGAGGGAATATCAAAAATCAGTCACCCAATATATATCAAAGAGTTGCAATCTTTCAGTGGAAAGATAAGTTTTTTAATAAGGTTTATACCGAACCTTGCAGAAATCCTAATGAACATCACCAACATGCTCAAAATAGAGTTAGGAGTCAAGTGGACCAAGGAAGAAAAGTAGTCCTTTGACCTAGTGAATCAAGTACTTACACAAGCATCGGTTCTGATTATCCTTGACTTCACCAAATATTTCTTTATATTTTCCTTTGCTTCAGAACAGACAGTTGCTACTCTATTACTGCGGAAAAATACAAAGGGAAAGGATCAGCCCATAGCATTATTTGGCCAAGCTTTAAGAGATTCACCTTTGAAATATAATATAATGGAAAAGTATGATTTTTTCTTAATCAAAGCACTAAATGGTTTCAGATTCTACATTCTACATTCACACATCATTGCATTTGTGCCCCATATAGTGGTTAAATACATCCTAACACAAGATGTTGATGGAAAAAAAGGCAAGTGGATTGTTTTCATCTAGGAATATGATTTAGAAATCAAATCCACCAAATTAATAAAAGGGAAAGGGTTGGCTAAACTAATGGCTGAAACAAATTTTCAAGCACTAGACATTAATATGATTCACTCATTGGATGAACAAGAGGAGTTGGCGACTCCACCTATTGATGAAGCACTCGTAAATTCTCCCTGGTACGCAGATATATTGTATGTGATTTTTAATTTAAATGATCTTCCTGGTTTGTCCAAAACAATGGCCAGATTCTTGAAATTAAAATTTGTAAATTTTTGCATTCTGGAAAAAGTTTTATACTGGAAAAATTATGGTGGTGTATTGCTTAAATGTTTGCCTAAAGAAAATGTAGATAAGATTATGCCTGAATTTCATGAAGGGGATTGTGGAGGCCACCTCTATTGGAAAACCACTATTAATAAGATCCTTAGGGCTAGTTCCTTTTGGCCTACCCTTTTCCAAGACATACAAAAAATGGTAGTTACCTATCATAAATGCCAGATTTTTTAGGGAAAAATAAAGCTGCTACCTTTGCCATTACAGCCAATCTCTGTTGAAGCTCATTTTCAACAATGGGGTCGATATTTCATTAGATAAATCCACCCTTCCTCCTCTACGCAGCATAAATGGATCCTTAATACAATTGACTATTTTACCAAGTGGATAGAATCCATTCCTTCTAGGACTACCACAAACTCAGTAATTACTAGATTACTTGAAACCAACATTCTATCTAGATTCGGTTGTGTTGGGAAAATTATTACTGATAATGTTGTTGTTGTGTAGGTAAATCCCCTCTGAAGAAAGAGGTGAACCCTCTATCCCTAGGGTGGGTCTAGCAGCAAGAGGACATGCTAATGCATCAATTCCTAGTTAATGAATGAAACTTAGTTGGGATATATATCCTACCTTTGTTCCAACGCAGTTGTCGTAGTTGTGGCAACATTCTCCTGATATTCATCCTGACATGTCGCATTCCTTCAGTAGTGGTACTCAGGTGCCTGCACAAGGATCAGAGAACGATAACCGCATAAGAAATAATATTTGCATTCATAACTATCTAATTGGTCAAGGATAATTAAACGTATTGCACAAGACTAATCATATCAAACGCAAGACGAGAACCAAAAAATTAGTCATGTATTAATTAATAGAAAGAAATATATTACAACCAAATGAGCCTTGACATCGCAGCCTCCTCCAGCAAGTTCAGTTCGACGCGTTTCGAGCACTCATCAGGGAATTAGACTTGGCGAGGCAATCAGCCTAGACTCTCTCTCGACAAGGGGTCTCTCTCTTCTCTATCTCACACCATCTATCAGACTATTCAGCTAGTTGCATCTATGTGAGAGACATATATTTATAGGAGATGAGGAGGAGGTTGGGATCCCTAAATGGTGGAAGGGAAGCCTTATCCTTTGGGAATTTGCTCAAAAGTAGGAAACAAGAAGCCAAAGGAAGATGTTTTTTGGAACAGGGTCTCCTACAAGCTGTGAAACTGGTCCATTTTGAATACTTTTGATTAAATTTTGTCTAGTAGAGGGGTTTTGGGGTGGGTCAAAGCCCCAAAAGCATTGTAATGGGTAAAAGGGTAAACCAGGGTTCCGAAAACCACGGTTTCTGGACCATAGGAAAGTCTAGGCTTGATTATTATAAATAGAGGAACATTTTGTATTGTAAGGTAGATAAATAAAGAGCTATTAATGCGAATTATGGTTTAATTTATTTGTTTGGGTTTTGGGGGAGAGGACTCCTGCTGGCTGTGTGCGGACCCTGCTGCTATGTGTGCAAGCTGGGAAGGGAATTGTAAGGACGAATTGATGAATGAATTAATAAGAATGGTTGATATAGAATTGAATCTGTGAGTACTCTTTGTGTGAATCGTTGGTAATTACTGCATTTTGCATTTTCTTTATTTAAGCTGTGAAGATCTATGTAAGTGTGTTTTTTGTCTCTGGATCTGTTATTTTATGTTTATGCAATACTGTTCTACTGTTGTAAAAGCATATAATTATAGATCTAGCGCACGTGGATGCGAGTAGAGACCTAATTGACCTTGCGTAGAACAAGGTAATATGGGATTCACAGAGTCTAGCACAGCTCTACTTGCCTTACCTATCCTTTCTCAGGGTGTGGAAACCTGGTTCCAGCACCCACCCATACTACTTCGGGTGAGACTTTGACCTGCGCAAGCAGGTCACTGCCGAAAGGGCCAGTATTATAGGGGTTTTTTGGCAAACCTTGAGCTCCGAACCTGGGTCAGGACCCCTCGAGCCAACAAATGGTTCCATTGCCGGGACCTAGAGAATCTTGAGAAAGGAATCGGGTAATGAAAAGAGAATATTGGAAGCCTGAAAGAAAGGAAATCGAGCACTGGTTTGAAAAGAAGATCCAGGAATTTGCGATAAAATAAAATCACAGCAAAAAGTTAACGGCGGAAAGGTGGAAAAATAGGTACATTCTTACAGAAAGCTACGAAATATTCTTTGTGACATTTTCGATCGAGCTTTAAGAGAGGCTGGTTACACTCGTATAGTTCCAGAAGTGCCGAAAGGACGAGCGAGTCACTTAGTGGACCCCAGAGCTGATTCAACAGCTAGAGAGGAATGATAATACTATCACACGTACAGTTGATCACTGGGTGGACAGTGTGCTAGGAGGATTTGTGACAGAATTTTCCATTGATCAGTTTGTCTCATACTCTGAGGCTAAACGACGATTCTTTAAATGGTTTCGGGGAAAAATTTTGAGGACATTGACGTTGCTGATTAAGATATTACTGTGTGAAAAGAGCATTTTGTGTAGTCATACCGACTGAATGACCCCGGATCTAGATGGAAGCATGACGCGCAGTGGTAAATATTATCGGACCAACCTTGGCGGGGGGAGATACACCTATAATCCGTTGAAAGAACCAGCTGTGCAAGATCCCCCGACTACACCACCGGCCAAGCAGCACAAAGGTAAGAACTCTCCCATACCACCAACCCCACCGAACAGTGATATGGCTGCGCAATTGAGATTACCAACCTTCAAGGGGGTAGGGGATGAAGATATGGACCGATTTTGGTTTTTTGCAGACTCCGTTTGGACTGCGCAGAATGTGGCAACCGATACAATGAAGAAGGTGCAGTTGTCCCTGGATTTCAAGGATAGGGCACTGGACTGGTATATGAGATACATTGCCCAAAATTGGAGGGCATCTATTCAAAATATCAAAGACGCTCCAAAACAATAGTTCTGGAAGCCAAAATCTTACTCTCAGTTGGTAGCAGAAGTAAAGGACTTTAAACAAGGTGCATCTGAGTCGATGTAGGAGGCTGATCAGCAATTGAAGGGAGAAATCAGGGAAGGAGGATTCGAGTATGACGATAGGCAGCACACATAGTGGTTCATCGCTATGTTGTTACCTCACCTGTGCACACTAATGAGTAACCAAACCTTTAAATCGCAGGAAAAAGCTGTGGAAGTCGCTATGAAACTAGAAGTTGCACCCAGAGAGGATACGTCAGTAAGGGAACAACAAATTCAGGAACAGATTGGGGCTATGCATATGGAAATTCAGAACCTGCGAAAGGAACGAAGAAATGATGGCCACGTAGATCTATGGTGCATACGATGTCAAGTATCTGGCCACACGAAGGATCAGTGTCCTCTATTGGCAGATTACATGCAGGTGGGAGGACATAATCTGGTATGCCCAAGAGCAAGTGGGGAACCCATCCTATCACGACCAGGCTAGACCAAACCTATGTTGTGGTGTGAAGACTGTCGTGCAGTAGGACTGCATGATACAAACCATTGCCCTCGACTAGTTGTGTATGTCCCAGAACTAAAGCAACAATGGTGTAGTTTCTACCGATCGGTAGGACATGATGAGAAGATGTGTCGTACTTATGACTTGATGATATATCATGGGAACTTATATAGGGTACAATCAGACCTTGCATCGCCAAGACTGTCCACGCACCTCAGAGGATCCCCATCCCGGGGCAGAGGAGATTGGGGAGGAAGCAGAGGACGAGGACGTGGGCAACTAATTTTTTATATCTGTGAAGAGATATGACACTTCACAAGAGAATGCCCATATCCCACCAGACCTTCATGCAAATATTGTAGGCAGCTGGACCATGTGGTGGAGGATTTCCCAATTTTAATAGCCAAGATGCAGGAAAAACAGCCCACTCCTATGCAGAATGTGCAAAGAGTAAAAATTCAGCTAAGAAATATAAATCCGAGTGTAAAAGTCATGACACGTAGCGGGATGGTCACCCAGGGAGAAAAGGAGGAACTTGCCTCTCGGGAAGGAGTGAACTTCAACGAACAAGAATCACTAGCAGCCCCCACGCAGTTGCCAAACAAGATAGGGGAGGGGGTTTAGCCCTTCCTGCAGGCATGTCTGAAGCTTATATGAAACCCGCAGGCCATGGAGAACCTCCAAGAATTAATGAATACCTGCGCAGCTCAGCCCAGTTTGATTCCCAGGATCAAGGATGTGCACAAACTATATAGTTATAAAAAATGCACTGGAAGAGAAATGTGGTTAACTGTGCAGATTGGCGACTATGAGATGGATCAAGTTATTCTCGATCTTGGGTAAGATGCAAATGTATTACCCAAGAAAACATGGCAACGAATGGGAGTACCTAAATTGGAATGATCCACCATCCAGCCGCACATGGCGAATCAACAGAAGATCATCCTTCTAGGAAGGTTTCCAAAATTCATGGTAGTTATCGCAGGAGTAAAAGTCCTAGCTGACTTTGAAGTCATAGAAATTGTGGAGGATGCAGATCCTTACCCTACACTCCTGGGATTGGACTGGGCTATAGACATGGGGGGTGTCATCAATCTCAAAAAGCGCAGCATGGTGTTTGAGAACAACGGTACGCATGTAATAGTTACACTAGATCTAGCAGAAGGTGCGCGGTATACAGAGCCAGCCTATGAGGAGGAGGAAATAGATCACATTTACAAATTAACTGCACAGGATGAATATCGGGTTAACCCCACGGCCGAAGGAGCACTATGCTGGGAAAAGGATAGTGAATTTTTCTCTAACCCTGATGAGGAACTGGAAAACTTGCAAGGATGGTTGCACGAGGTTTCGGCGCTACGATGTCTTCGGACCACCAGGAATTTCCGTCGCATCTCTACCAAGGTAAGAGACCTGCCCTACCATGATAACGCATGTAATATTATGAAGTTGGTTGAAGCCAAAATTCCCAAGGAACGCAGGCTAGGGGCACTGCCGCTAACCCTGTGCGGAGCACCTACACATTGGTGGGGTATGCAAGGGCCAATATTCCTCACTTGGGAGAAGTGCTAGAGTAGGATGATCCTACACTTGAGGACCCCAACTAACAGACAGGCCCCTAGGTCAGTAGACAACACTAGCATTGCAACTAATGCTCCTGATAAAATAGCTACAAACACTGTACATAGTGAGAATCAGCACAATGATTCTGCCACTAAAATAGTGGCTAACAAAACATAGTTGAATCTTAGAAAGAGTCAATCTCCCTTCAATTTGGAGAGTGATATTACTAAAATTAAAATCTTTGTCCCACTCTCTAAGCTAGCCACTCAGGATATATATAAAGGCCAAATTTTGAAAGCTTTAAATCTAGGTGAAAACAGTGACACTGTCAATCTAAGTGATGACCAACCAGCCCTTCTGTTTGGTCCAAAGATAGAAGGGAAGTTTCAGGAAGGGGTAGTACCTCCTTTTTATATCAGCCTCAATATCCATTACAAGATCCTTCACAATGCAATGCATGACTCTGGGGATTCACACAACCTAATTCCTAAGGTATTTATGGAGAGGTTAGGCCTAGAGATAACCGTCCTTATAAAGATTTATATTCATTTGAATCTAGCAGAGTAAAGTTCCTTGGCCTAATAAAAGATCTCTGTGTGAACCTGACCCAAATTCCAGCAAAATGCATGGTTATGGATGTTGTAGTGGCAGATGTGCCACCTAAGAATGGAATGCTATTTTCCAGGTCATGGGGAGCCAAGCTGCAAGGTACAATGCAAATGGACGGGTCATATGCCACAATCCCTATCTTAGCCAGCTTAGGAGACTGTATAGAGAGGCACAGATGAATTTTATGGTGAGAAGCCCTGAAAAACCTGAAAATTCACCTCTGTACTCTGCACACATGGATCTGGACTCCTTTATCCTTTGCAGTGATGAATCCATAGAAGAGCCAGAGCTAGAAGACAAAGATGCAAGCAATAGAGTAGATCCCACAGACTTCAACATAATGGCCACTCTAGACATAGAAGAAAACGAACAAGAAGCCTTTAGGCAGTGCACTAAATCAGAAACTCAGAGTGAACAAGAACAAGACTACAAACAGATGACTAGTCATCTCTCTGAACTCCATACACATCACGAAGAACAAAACACTCCACACCACGGTGAAGACCGCATATTACAACATAATAGTGAAACCAAAATTAGGGAGGAAAATGATGATAAACCTGAAAACGATCCCTTATGGAGAATGAATTTCGATGGGTCTTGCACTAGAAAGAATTCAAGAGTGGGAGTGTGGTTACATAACACTGAAAGCGACCATGTTGATATTCATGCCTTCAGATTGGACTTCAAATGTACAAACAATATCGTAGAGTATGAGGCCCTTATCCTAGGCTTGAATTTGTTGAAAAAAATAGGAGCCCGAAGGATAGATGTACACAAAGACTCTAAGTTAATCATAAAACAGGTGAATGGAGAGGATACAGCGAAGCACCCTAGATTGAGAGCATACAAAAACGATGCTATGGATTTATTGAAAACCTTTGTAGAGTATGAACTTTTGTTTGTTCCTGGGAGTCAGAACATAATTGCGAATGGATTAGCCTGCATTGCTAGTTCATATCATAAAGATCCTACTGACAAAAAAATCATCATTCAGAATAAAATATAGGCCTACAGTGACAGATAACGAGAAATATTGGCAGCTCTTTGAGGGCAATAAGCAGATAGAGGATTTCCTGATTGGCAGGAACGAGTTTGAATTCTCTGATTCAGACTCTAAATTCAATGAAATCTGCCTGAGTGAAGAGCCCCCCAATGAAGAAAAGTCACCCCATAATGTAGAAATAAACATGTTGACTAAAGAACTTCGAAATCAAACTAAATCATATAATAACGCAGAAAAAGAGGAAATAGAGGTGCTTCAGTCAAAAGATAAGAATATACCCAGAGGACTCGCACCTTTAGAGGACCTTTTTTATTTTAACGACGTAGCGAAGAAACCCACTATAGAACACTCAGACTCCGATGTTGAGGAGTGCAACATAGGCACTAAGGATAAGCCTAAGATTATTAAACTGGCTAAGTCCTTGACGACAGATACGAAAAATAAATATATTGACTTATTTAAAGAGTTCATCGATGTGTTTTCCTAGAGCTACGAGGACTTAAAAGCCTTTGATATGAAGATTATCCTGCACAATATCCCTTTGAAAGAAAACCAAAAACCCTTCAGACAGAAACTTCGCAGAATTAACCTGAAACAACTGCCTCTAGTCAAAAAGGAAATCAAGAAGATGTACGAGGCAGGAATTATAGTGCCTGTCAGGTTCTATGATTGGGTTTCCAACCTTTTAGTTGTAAGAAAGAAGACAAGCAAGATCAGACTATGCATTGATTTCAGAAACCTTAACAGAGCTTCACTTAAAGACAATTACCCCTTATCAAAGATGGAACACATCCTACAGAGGTTAGTTGGCTCAAAAAGGATCTCCCTGTTAGATAGTTTTTTAGGCTATAACCAAGTTTTAGTACTCCCAGAAGACCAACTCAAGACATCTTTCACCACTCTGTGGGGCACTTTTATGTACATAAAAATGCCTTTTGGACTGATGAACGTTGGTGTGACCTTCCAACGAGAAATGGACATAGCCTTTTCAGAGGAAATAGGGCACTTCATTGTCATCTATCTGGATGACAAAACAGTCTATTCCAAGACTGATGATGAGCACCTAAAACATCTAAGAAGAGTTTTTGAAAAATGTAGAAGGTTCGATCAGTCTTTAAATCACAAGAAGACTGTATTCAGGCTTCAAGAAGGTAATTTGCTTGGCCATATTATATCAGAGAAGGGAATTAAGATAGACCCGCAAAGAGTTAAGGTAATACTACAGATTACAGACCCAAGAAACATAAAAGAGTTGTAGTCCTTTATTGGGAAAATTAACTTCTTAAGGAGGTTTATTTCCAACTTAGATGAGCACCTCAGGGATATGACAAACATGCTGAAAAAAGGTGTAGGGGTTAAGTGGACTGTAGAGGCTAAAAAATATTTTGAGTTAGTTAAACTTGCACTTACCTGGGCACCAGTCTTAATCAACCTTGACTTTTCAAAGGATTTCCTGATATTCTCCTTTGCCTCCAAGCATACAGTGGCTATAGTTCTGCTGTAGAAAAATCCAGAGGGGCAGGAACAACCCATTTATTTCTTCATCAAAGCTCTGAGGGATGCACCCTTGAAATATAACATAATGGAAAAATAGGCCTATGCCTTGGTAAAGGCCTTGAAAGACTTTAGGGTGTATATACTGCATTCTCACATCATTGCCTACGTGCCAAACATAGTGGTTAAGGACATTTTGTCCCAAGATCCTGATGGAAATGGGGGCAAATGGATTGTTGTAATATTAGAGTATGACCTGGAAATAAAACCCACAAAACTAATCAAGGTTCAGGGCTTAGCTCAACTAATGGCTGAATCTAACTTGCAAGCCCTTGACATTAACATGGTAGATACCCTGGATGAACATAAAGGATTTCCTAATCCCACAGTTGAAGAACAATTTCAAAACTCTCCTTGGTATTCTGATATCCTGTATGTACTCACAAACCTCAATGCCCCTCTTGATTTATCAAATACTAAGGCTAGATTCCTAAAGTTAAAAGCCAGAAACTATTGCATACTCAATGAATGTTTATACTGGAAAAATGCAAATGGTTTGTTACTTAAATTTCTACCTTAAACTGAAGGAGAGAGGATTAAACAGGAGTTCCATGCAGGAGAGTGTGGGGGCCATTTAAACTGGAAAGCCACTGGTAACAAAATACTCAAAGCTGACTATTATTGGCCTACACTTTTCAATGACATCCACAAAATGATAATTTCCTGCCATAAGTGCCATATTTTTAAGGGCAAAAGGAAGCTCCTCCATTTACCATTGCAACCTATTACTGTTGAGGCTCCCTTTCAACAATGGGGCCTAGATTTCATAGGGGAAATACACCTTGCATCTTCTACACAACACAAGTGGATTCTTACAGCCATAGACTATTTCACAAAATGGATAGAGACCATACCTTCCAGGAATGCCATAGATTTTGTCATCATTAAGTTCCTAGAAGATCACATCCTCTCTAGATTTGGCTACCCTAGAAAGATAATCACTGATAATGCTGCTGCTTTTGGATCCAAGAAAATGATTGATTTTTGTCACAAGTATCAGGTAGCACTCGGTCATTCAACTTCTCATTACCCACAATGTAATGGGTTAGCTGGATCATTAGACAAGAGCTTGGTGACCATTATCAAAAATCTGCTTGAAGAGAACAAAAATTCATGGCATAACAAGTTAGTGCATGCCCTGTGGGCTAACAGGTTAACTACAAAGAAGTCCATTGGAATGTCATCATATCAGCTTGTTTATGGAACAGAGGCAATTTTTCCTACCAGCCTAGGGGTACTAGTGATTAAACTAGTCGAAGAGATCCAGTCAGAAGAGGACAACATGGTAAGAAGGATAAATCAAACAATACATCTCCAACAAACAAGAGAAGAGGTCTACAACAGAGCTCTGAAAGTATAAGAAAATATAAAAAGGTTGTTTGACAAAAGAACAAAATCTTGTGACTTAAAAATTGGAGATAAGGTTTTAATGTGGGACTCTAGGAGAGAAGACAAAGGAAAGCATGGCAAATTTAGCAGTTTGTTGCAGGGTCCTTACATCATCCAATCCACCATTGTCCAAATGCCTTTTTTTCTGCAAGAGCTAGATGGTACAGATCTGTTTGGGGGTCCTGTCAATGGCAAGATGCTCAAGCATTACTACTGTTGATTTCCTGTTTACAGTTTTCATTTCCATTGTAAATACCATTGCAGTGTTTTATTTTTAAGAAAAAGAGAAAATGTTTCAAAAAAGAGAGAAATAAAGGTTCAGACATGCTCAAAAACTGAACCTCTGAAGTGAAAATATTGGCTCTAACATGATCAAAACCTGAGCCAAAGGAAGTAAAGAAGCTAGTTCTAATATACTCAAAAACTGAACCAACAAATAAGAAAGAAGAATCAGTTCTAACAAGCCCGAAACTAGAGCTGAAGTGAAGATGAAAAGTGACTCTAACAAGCTCAAAACTTGAGTCAAAAAGAAAGGAAGGATGCTTCAAAGTTTCAAAAATTTAAAGCGTTCAAAATTTTGTTTTCAAGTTCCTACAATTTCAGTTCATGTGTAGTTGTCTTTATGACATGGATCCACAACAAGCCAGACTATCTAATACTGGTTTGACTTTTTTTTAAATTTCTATTGTAGAATGTAGAGAAGAAATCTGCTAGACAGTTTAATCCTAGCAGATATTAGATTAGGTAGAGAAACTATGAGACCAACTATTTAATCTGGTCTCATGGAGGAATAAGGGTAGAATTAGACTAGTTTTTTTTCTAATTTCAATGAAAAAAATGATGAAGAAGGTCTACAAATTCAAAAGCACGTTGAAGAAAAAATGTTAGTACTGTAGGATGGGTAGGTAGATTGTTTGGGGAATGTTTTCTGCTGAATTAATGTCCATCATGTTTGTGGCAGTTGAATCAAAGAAGAGAAGATGGTTCAAATGTCAGGCATCTGGCCTACTTCCCAAAGAATGTTTCTGAAGTTCTTGACATCTTCAAGAAGATGCCATCCCCATGTGGAGCCACTATTAGCCACCTATAATTTTTTGACAGAGCAAACAAGTGGCTAAATAGTTTTCTGAGCCTTCAAGAAATACATTTCCTCTGAAAACATATCATTCTTGAAGCCTCTGTGTGCCCTTTGCCTTAGAAAGGATCTTCACTACTATTTCCATCAAGAAATCCTCATTGTCTATGAAAACATTATGCTCAGAAATGCCTACATCTGCTCCTTTGTATCCTTGCAAATTCCCCATTTTAACCCCTTTTTTCCCCTTCTCAAATTTCCCCTTTGACCCCCAAAATCCATTCCTAAGTCTCCTAAATCATCAATTTCCCTTTTTTGAACCATGTGAATCCCTTCATTTGGTGAGAAAATCCCTTTATTCCCCTACCAGAACCCCTGTTTAGCCTTAAAAAGCGTTGTTTTTAGGCCAAAAAACCCAAAAATTATAGAGTGCTAATCGCATTAGAGGTTTGTTACGATGCGCGTTTCCTTTGTATTGGAAAACTTCCAATGCGAGATTTTGTTTGGTCTATCAGCCTGTGGTGCAATATCTGTCATTGATCTGAATAGATCTAACGGTCTGCGCTTGTTCCACCATGGGCACATAACATTCCCTTGTTACCCCCCGATGGCCATCTCCACCGTTTATCTTTAAACGATCCAACGGCCATCGCACCACCGCACCAATCGCAAATCGGAAGTTCTTAACGCGCCACCCTTTGTATCCTCGATTGGTCGATCTTTGATTCAATTCTGACCATTGAACCCACAAGAACCAACGGCCAGGATTTTCTCTCGCTCTGCCCCATATTCCCTGATTGGCCATTCCCGATCCAATCCTGACCTTTGATCTTCCACCAATCCGATGGTCCATATGCAATCGCAACATCGTCCCATCAGATTTTTGGCCCCTCCCTCCTCTGGTTCTGATTGAATCTCAGTCGTCCGTCCCATTCGATCCGACGGCCAGGATTTCTCCCGCCCATTAACTTGCCCCTCTGCCTTCGCTTTCTCGCTTTCGATCTCAGTCGTTCATTCCGTTGATCAAACAGCCCACGTTCAAACCGCCTTTGAATTGACCCCCGCTTCCAACTGCACATCTTCCCGTATCGCGCTCCATCTACCACCATTAGATCTCACAACCCCAGATTTGATGGCCAGCATTCATATCACGTAACTTTGGCATCCTGACTTTAACGGTTTAAAATCACGCGATATGGGTGGTTTCATTTTGCCACGTGTCAGGCAGCGGACCATATCGCATGATTTTGGGAAAAATTTGAAACCACCCTTTTGTTGCGCAAAAAAAATTGTTTTCCCTTGGAAAACCACTTCCCCTCTTCCACCTCTGGACTTTCTTCCACGCAATCCTGACCATTGATCTGTATAGATCAACAACCCTCATTCTATCACGCATTTCATTCACATTTTTCCATCGAACTTCCATAGGGTTTCATGGGATGATCTCAGTCATTGATCTCCTCCTGAGATCTAGCGATCCATATTCCATCGCCCTCCGCCCATGCCGGTCCCACCATTCATGGCCCGATTTCATTGCATTTTCATACATTTCCTTTGTAATTCGCTCACGTTAAAACTTTTATAATTTAAATTAAAATTTTATTTCATTCCACCTAACCTCTAAAGTTGTTCCATTAGTTAATCTCCACCGTCGATCACCACCACCAGATCTGATTGGACGGTCCACAACCATTCCTTCATCAGGCCACCATCAGATCAGTCTTTCACCGTTCCACTGCATTTTTCAGTCGTTTTCCACTGCATTCACCGCTTCCACCATGTATGCGCTGCCATTTCCACAGTCCTCTACGACATTCACCATCACTCCCGCATGGATTTTCTTAACTTGTTTGTGTATTTTCCAGGGTTACAGGCGGTGGAAACTTCCATTGCTCACAGTCACTGTCATAGTGACACAAAGCGCAGAGAAGTCCATTTTCCGGGCCATAGATTGCAGAGAAAATGCCTGGGAAGATGTTTGAATGAAACATTCCATTAAAGGACCAGTGTTTAAACTCTGTAAAACCTCCAGCACCATTAAAATTACAAATTCACAGACAGAGTCAATCATGGAAGTGGCAAAGAGTATCAGTGAAGAATTAAAGAGGTTTAAAGCATGTTAGTGAAGATTTTAAACTCTAATTCAATGCTTAAAGGGAAAATGTACCAGATTGAAGACCTTATGATTCACACAGAAGGCCTAATGAGGCCTAAAGCATAGAAAACAATCTTATCAGTGCCTCACATCAGCAGAAGGTTCTTTCCCGTGAAGGACAAGTTCCCATACTGTTTTTTATTCTACATCGAGCTCCGGAGAAGATCTACACCCTGAAAGAAGGTCCTACTGCTACCAGAGAATTTTTTATGTAGTATGGCAAGCCTAAAATTCATTTATCTGCCCTTTTCTATTCACCAGAGTACTATAGCTGAAAGTACATCATAAAACATACTTGGAGTTACTATCAACCTGTCGAAGACCACTCTTTCATCCAAAGAGTACTTAAGATCAATGCATAGATATTAAGACAGAATGGGGCTCGAGCCACTCTTATTCTTCTATTTTAATGTTTCATTTAAATTTTCATATACCTCCTCTACCTCTCTTTCATCTATAAGAACTCAAGAAAAACACATTGTAAAGGTTGTTGGTTGTTGATCGGATATCTGTGAATTGTAAGTTGTTTCTCTTGAGATATAGTTCTGTGTGTAAATTTGTAAGATAGGCTGAGGAAGATGATTTTAGACTAAATGTCAACCTGTTGGAAAATGTTGTATATGACTGGTGTTTCTCTTTAATATGACAATCACATTTATTTGGATCCTGATTTAAAGCAGCGGTGATGTGTTCTACCTTTATCTCTGTTTTCCTTCTGTAATTCATTAAATTTTATTTCTCTGGTAAGAATCAAAAATCTGGCTTAGGATATACTCTTGCATGGTACCCTAATTCTCCTTCTCTTCTTATCTTTGATGTTTTCTATTGATTGTGTTATCTGAGAACTAATTCAAGATAATTTAACCAGTGTAGTAGTTGTTATTCACTGCTAACTGATATATGAATTTTTGAATATGTTCTTAGATGTTCTTGTTGGGTTTTAATTAAAAGAATTGGGATACTGGGAGTTTAGAATTCTGATTCTGTCTCACTAGGGTCTTTTTCAATCAATTGAACCTTCCTAATTTCCTTTAAGTTGAATGTCAAAGCATTGAAAGTTCAAAGCCTTTCTCTGATCCCAGGCTTCACCTTTGTGTTTAAATCTTAAGTGTTTCTTGTTGTCTGAAGAGTTAGCCTTTTAGGGGTTGGATCATAGGTGTTTAAGGGCATGCCCTGTCCCTAGTTATGAATCCTAAGTGGTCACTTTGGAGGTTTCCTTGTCATTCCCCTTCATTTCTTATCATTTCATACCACCCTATCATCTTTAAAGATCCTTTGTTTTAGATGACTAGCCCAACTGAAAGCCTTGGATATTGAATAGCAAGTAAACCCTTTTATGACTCCATTTCCCAATGGTCTTGAGTGTTCCCTGAAGTGTCTCTCCTTTGCATAAAATCCTCTTTTCTCACCCTTTTTCTTATACTGAACCCTTCCTTCATGTTTCCCAACAACCAAACAAACAAACAAACAAAACAAAACAAACCTCATGCCTTATAACTAGCCTAATACCTTAAAAAATAAACTCAAAGACATATACCTTTTCCTTTATAGAGAGATCCCTCTCTGGACCCAGGAGGGCTAGATCCTGAGGTCCCAAAGTGCTTTTGATGTTGTCTTATCTTTTGGTAGATCCAAACCTTCCAAAACATAGGAACCCCAACATAATGGTGACTCCACTGGGGAAGTAAAATTTGAGTGCCCTTAACTGCTATATTTGGTCTTGTGTCCCATTGTCGTGACCAACATAATTTTGACTCCGCTAGGGGACTTTGAGTAAAAAACACCTTTAAACACTTCTAAGAACTCAAAGAAAACCATAGTAGCCTGAATTTGGTGGTTAAACACTGTGGTGGATAGTATACCTTATTGAAAGACCAGAGTTCCTTAATGATTAAAGACTCCACTGGTGATCAATAGGCCTGCTGATTATCTTGGTTTTCATAATACTCCACTGGGAGTCTAGAGTTCATAACAACATCAGCCATATTAGAAGTAAAAAGTAGGATTAAGCTTATTTTTTTGAAGACAAACATACTAGATTCAAGAACAGTCTATACAAGATCTTATCCTAACCCAAACCCACCTAAAATAGTTGACAACCTTGAGAGCATTCTTAGGAAATCTCCCACCCCTAGAAAGCCAACTATTTCCATACACATCCATAGAGCTAACTCTGCACCAAAAAACTTTACAGCTCTATCAGACACTCATTTTGACCTAGACTTACCAAGCAGCTTACCAAGAACTAAGTCATTCAGTGCTCTAGACCAGTCAGACCTTGAGCTTCCTGGTTCACCATCTCACAGTGGCCAACATATTAGGGATAGAGAGACTCTTCCATCTACACCTCCGGATATTCATTTCATTCAGAACTTGGGGCTCTATCACCCTAAATCAGCGCAACAGAGTGTTGTTGGTCCTAGTATTCCTGTCATCCACATACCTGCTGCTCAATCCAATCCTTTACCTCCTTGGAACATCATCATGGCAGCCTGGTATGCACCTCTGGTGTTACCACAGCATCTAGTGCCTTTACCCAACAATTACCAGTCAAAAATCCCACATTTCACTGCAAAAGAGTCTACCATGGCTCAACACCATGTAGATATGATGGAAGATTCCTTTAACTATATGGAGATAGATGATGAGACATTCAAGATGAGAATATTTGCCCAGAGTTTAGGAGGAGAGGTGAAGAAGTGGTTTAAGGGCCTACCTCCTAATAGTATCCATGATCTTCCCTCTTTATATCAATCCTTCATAAAAAAATGGGAAGTCAAGACCAAACCTCTCCAAATCTTAGCAGAATATAAGAATCGTAAAAGAAACATAGGAGAGAGTGTCCATTACTATTCTACAAGGTTTAACAGTGTTTACAATGCTCTTCCTCCACACATGAAACCTCCCCAAGGAATGGCTTTAGTGAAATATCCTGAAGGCTTTGATGCTGACATGGCCTATCAACTTAGGGAGAGAGATTACAACACATTGGAATATATGAAAAAAGGAGAAGTGAGTGTAGAAGCTAACCTGATTGAAAAGAGAGCCAGAATGAGGTTTGAGAAAAAGGTAACATATAGGGATGACACATCAGCTTCCACATCCGATCCCAAGTATGACAGTCTAGCCAAAACCATGGAGAGACTAGGAAAAATGGTGGAAAATTTGACTGTCCAAGTCAGCAACCAGAACAGAAACCAAAATCATAACCACAACCAGAACTTTATGAGAAAGAACCCTCCTAACAGACAGAGAGACTCTAATCAACAAGTCATACCCCCATTTCAAGAGAACTTCCTTGACAAGGATGAGGGAATAATAGAAGAGTCTGAGGGAACCATAATAAACATGGTGGAAATATACAACTCAATCCACAACTGTTCCATAGAAGACAACCAGACCTCACACTCACATTGGGATGAGGAAAGGTTATAATCTGAGTATTATAGGCTAGGATTTGAAAATTACACCATGCAGGTCAGAGAACGGTATGAACTTAGAAGCAAGAAGAGCTTAGACACTTCCAAACCCAAAGCCTCTAAGATTACCATTAATAAAAGCCCTGAGAAAGCTCCTAAGGTGACTACTGAAAGAAAAAAATATGCAGCTGAGAGTTCTGGGAAGAACAAAGAAAAAGACAGCCAAAATACTGATAAACAAAGTCAACAAAATAGCAGCATTAGCATTGCAGCTAATGCTCCTGATAAAATAGCTACAAACACTGTACATAGTGAGAATAAACACACTGATTCTGGCACTAAAATAGTGGCTAACAAAATAGAGTTGAATCTTACAAAGAGTCAATCTCCCTTCAATTTGGAGAGTGAGATTGCTAAAATTAAAATCTCTGTCCCACTCTCTGAGCTGGCCACTTAGGATGTATATAAAGGCCAAATTTTGAAAGATTTAAATCTAGGTGAAAATAGTGACACTGTCAATCTAAGTGATGACCAACCAGCCCTTCTGTTTGGTCCAAAGATAGAAGGGAAGTTCCAGGAAGGGGCAGTACCTCCTTTTTATATCAGCCTCAATATCCATGACAAGATCCTTCACAACACAATGCATGACTCTATGGCTTCACACAACCTAATGCCTAAGGTAGTTATGGAGAGGTTAGGCCTAGAGATAACCCATCCTTATAAAGATTTACATTCATTTGACTCTAGCAGAGTAAAGTGCCTTGGCCTAATCAAAGATCTCTGTGTGAACCTGACCCAGATTCCAGCAAAATGCATGGTTATGGATGTTGTAGTGGTAGATGTGCCACCTAAGTATGGCATGATGTTGTGTAGGTCATGGGGAGCCAAGCTGCAAGGTAAAATGTAGATGGACAGGTCATATGCCACAATCCCTGTCTTTAGCCAGCTTAGGAGACTGTATAGAGAGGCATAGATGAAGCTTATGGTGAGCAGCCCTGAAAAACCTGAAAATTCACCTCTGTACTCTGTACACACAGATCTAGACTCCTTTATGCTTTACAATGATGAATCCATAGAAGAGCCAGAGCTAGAAGACAAAGATGCAAGCAATAGAGTAGAGCCCGCAGACTTCAACATAATGGCCACTCTAGACATAGAATAAAACAAAGAAGAAGCCTTTGGGAAATGCACTAAATCAGAAACTCAGAGTGAACAAGAACAAGACTACAAATAGCTGACTAGTCATCTCTCTGAACTCCATACACATCATGAAGAACAAAACACTCCACACCACAGTGCAGACCCCATATTACAGCATAATAGTGAAACCAACGTTAGGAAGGAAAATGATGATAAACCTGAAAATGATCCCTTATGGAGAATGAATTTCAATGGATCTTGCACTAGAAATAATGGAGGAGCGGGAGTGTGGTTACATAACACTGAGAGTGACCATGCTGAGAGTCATGCCTTCAAACTGGACTTCAAATGTACAGACAATATCACAGAGTATGAGGCCCTTGTCCTAGGCTTGAATCTATTGAAAAAACTAGGAGCCCGAAGGATAGTTGTACACGGAAACTCTGAGTTAATCATAAAACAGGTGAATGGAGAGTATACAACGAAGCACCCTAGATTGAGAGCATATAGAAACGATGCTATAGATTTATTGAAAACCTTTATAGAGTATGAACTTGTTTTTGTTCCTAGGAGTCGGAACATAATTGTGAATGGATTAGCCTGCGTTGCTAGTTCATATCATAAAGCTCCTAGTGACAAACAAATCATCATTCAGACGAAATATAGGCCTACAGTGCCAGATAACGAGAAATATTGGCAAGTCTTTGAGGGCGATAAGCAGATAGAGGATTCCCTGATTGGAAGGAACGAGTTTGAATTCTCTGATTCAGACTCTAAATCTGATGAAAGTTTCCTGAGTGAAGAGCCCCCCGATGAAGAAAAGTCATCCCATAACGTAGAAATAAACATGTTGACTAAAGAACTTTGAAATCAAACCGAAGAGTATAAAAACGCAGAAAAAGAGGAAATAGAGGTGTTGCAGTCAAAATATAAGAATATACCCAGAGGACGGGCACCTTTAGAGGACCTTTTTTATTTTAACGGTGTAGCGAAAAAACCCACTATAGAACACTCAGACTCCGATGTCAAGGAATGCAACATAGGCACTGAGGATAAGCCTAAGATGATTAAACTGGCTAAGTCCATGCCGGCAGATATGAAAAAGAAATATATTGACTTATTTAAAGATTTCATCAATGTTTTTTCCTGGAGCTACGAGCACTTAAAAGCCTATGATACGAAGATTATCCAGCACAAGATCACATTGAAAGAAAACCAAAAACCCTTCAGACAGAAACTTCGCAAAATTAACCCGAATCAACTGCCTCTAGTCAAAAAGAAAATCAAGAAGATGTACGAGGCAGGAATTATAGTGTCTGTGAGGTTCTCTAATTGGGTTTCCAACCTTGTATCTGTGAGAAAGAAGACAGGCGAGATCAAAGTGTGCATTGATTTTAGAAACCTTAACAGAGCTTCACTTAAAGACAATTACCCCTTACCAAAGATGGAACACATCCTATAGAGGGTAGTTGGCTCAAAAAGGATCTCCCTGTTAGACATTTTTTCAGGCTATAACCAAGTTTTAGTACTCCCAGAAGACCAACTCAAGATAGCTTTCACTAATCCGTGGGGCACTTTTATGTACGCAAAAATGCCTTTTGGACTGATGGACGATGCTGCGACCTTCCAACAAGAAATGGACATAGCCTTTTTGGAGGAAATAGGGCACTTCATTTTCATCTATCTAGATGACATAAAAGTCTATTCCAAGACTGATGAGGAGCACCTAAAACATCTGAGAAGAGTTTTTGAGAAATCTATAAGGTTCGATCTATCTTTAAATCCCAAGAAGACTGTATTTGGGCTTCAAGAAGGTAAGTTGCTTGGCCATACTATATCAGAGAAGGGAATTAATATAGACCTGCAAAGAGTTGAGGGAATACTGTAGATTACACACCTGAGAAACATAAAAGAGTTGCAGTCCTTTACTGGGAAAATTAAATTCTTAAGGAGGTTTATTCCCAACTTAGATGAGCACCTCAGGGATATGACAAACATGCTGTAAAAGGTGTAGGGGTTAAGTGGACTGTAGAGGCTAAAAAATATTTTGAGTTAGTTAAACTTGCACTTACCCGAGCACCAGTCTTAATCAGCCCTAAATTTTAAAAGGATTTCCTGATATTCTCCTTTGCCTTCGAGCATACAGTGGCTGCAGTTCTGCTGCAGAAAAATCCAGAGTGGCAGGAACAACCCATTTCTTTCTTCATCAAAGCTCTAAGGGATGCACCCTTGAAATATAACATAATGGAAAAATATGCCTATGCCTTGGTAAAGCCCTTGAAAGACTTTAGGGTGTATATACTGCATTCTCACATCATTGCCTATGTGCCAAACATAGTGGTTAAGAACATTTTGTCCCAAGATCCTGATGGAAAGAGGGGCAAATGGATTGTTGTAATATTAGAGTATGACCTGGAAATAAAACCCACAAAATTGATCAAGGTTCAAGGCTTAGCTCAACTAATGGCTGAATCTAACTTGCAAGCTCTTGACATTAACATGGTATATGCCCTGGATGAACATGAAGGATTGCCCGATCCTACAGTTGAAGAAAAATTTCAAAACTCTCCTTGGTATTCTGATATCTTGTATGTACTCACAAACCTCAATGCCCCTCCTTATTTATCAAAGACTAAGGCCAGATTCCTAAAGTTAAAAGCCAAAAAATATTGCATAATGAATGAATGTTTATAGTGGAAAAATTCAAATGGTTTTCTGCTTAAATGTCTGCCTGAAACTGAAGCAGAGAGGATTAAACAGGAGTTCCATGTAGGAGAGTGTGGGGGCCATTTAAACTAGAAAGCCACTAGTAACAAAATACTCAGAGTTGGCTATTACTGGCCACTTTTCAATGACATCCACAAAATGATAATTGCCTACCATAAGTGCCAGATTTTTTAGGGCAAAAGGAAGCTCCTCCCTTTACCATGGCAACCTATTATTTTTTAGGCTCCCTTTCAACAATGGGGCCTAGATTTCATAGGGGAAATACACCTTGCATCTTCTGCTCAAAAAAAGTGGATTCTTAAAGCCACAGACTGTTTCACAAAATGGATAGAGGCCATACCTTTCAGGAATGCCACAGATTCTGTCATCATTAAGTTCCTAGAAGATCACATCCTCTCTAGATTTGGCTACCCTAGAAAGATAATCACTGATAATGCTGCTGCTTTTGGATCCAAGAAAATGATTGCTTTTAGTCACAGGTATCAGGTAGCACTCAGTCATTCAAATGCTTATTACCCACAATGTAATGGGTTAGATGAATCATCAAACAAGAGCTTGGTGACAATTATCAAAAATTTGCTTGAAGAGAACAAAAATTCATGGCATGACAAGTTAGTGCATGCCCTGTGGGCTGACAGGTTAACTACAAAGAAGTCCATTGGAATGTCACCATATCAGCTTGTTTATGGAACAGAGGTAGTTTTTCCTACCATCCTAGGGGTACTAGTGATTAAACTAGTCCAAGAGATCCATTCAAAAGAGGATAGCATGGTAAGAAGGATAAATCAAACAATACATCTCCAACATACAAGAGAAGAGGTCTACAACAGAGCTCTGAAAGTACAAGAAAATATAAAAAGGTTATTTGACAAAAGAAAAAAATCTTATGACTTCAAAATTGGAGATAAGGTTTTAAATTGGGACTCTAGGAGATAAGACAAAGGAAAGCGTGGCAATTTTGACAGTTTGTGGCAGGGTCCTTACATCATCCAATCCACCATCGGTCCAAATGCCTTTTTTCTGCAAGAGCTAGATGGTACAGATCTGTTTGGGGGTCTTGTCAATGGTAGGAAGCTCAAGCATTACTACTGCTGATTTCTAGTTTACAGTTTTCATTTCCATTGTAAATACCATTGCAGTGTTCTGTTTTCAAGAAAAAGAGAAAATGTTTCAAAAAATAAATAAAGTTTCAGACATGCTCAAAACCTGAACCTCTGAAGTGAAAATATTGGCTCTAACATGATCAAAACCTAAGCCAAAGGAAGTAAAGAAGTTGGTTCTAATATGCTCAAAATCTGAACCAGCAAAGAAGAAAGAAGAATCAGCTCTAACAAGCCTGAAACAGGAGCTGAACTGAAGAGAAAAAGTGACTCTAACAAGCTCAAAACTTGAGTCACAAAGAAATGAAGGATGCTTCAAAGTTTCAAAAATTTCAAGCCTTCAAAATTTTGTTTTCAAGTTCCTGTAATTTCAGTTCATGTGCAGTTGTCTTTATGCCATGCACAGCAAACTAGACCGTCTAATCTTGGTTTGACAGTTTTTTAAATTTTTATTGTAGAATGTAGAGAAGAAATCTGCTAGACAGTTTAATCCATCATGTTTGTAGCAGCTAAATCAAAGAAGAGAAGATGGTTCAAAGATCAGGCATCTGGCCTACTTCCCAAAGAATATTTCTAAAGTTCTTGACATCTTCAAGAAGATGCCATCCCCATGTGGAGCCGTTGTTAGCCACCTATAATTTTTTGACAGAGCAAGCAGGTGGCTAAATAGTTTTCTAAGCCTTCAAGAAATACATTTCCTCTGAAAACATATCATTCTTGAAGCCTCTATGTGCCCTTTGCCTTAGAAAGGATCTTCATTACTATTTCCATCAAGAAATCCTCACTGTTTGTGAAAAAATTATGCTCAGAAAAGCCTACTTCTGCTCCTTTGTATCCCTGCAAATTCCCCATTTTAACCCCTCTTTTCCCCTTCCCAAATTTCCCCTTTGACCCCCAAAATCCCTTCCTAAGTCTCCTAAACCATCAATTTCCCTTTTTTGAACCATGTGAATCCCTTCATTTGGTGATAAAATCCCTTTATTCCCCTACCAGAACCCCTGTTTAGCCTTAAAAAATGTTGTTTTTAGGCCAAAAAACCCATTTCTTATCATATAACAAGCTAAGCCCCTTTCGGCCTAGCCCCTAACCACTTCCCCTCCATGAAACCGAGCACTAAGACCAAGCGCTAAGCCATAGAGCACTAATCGCATCGGAAGTTTGTTGTGATGCGCGTTTCCTTTGTATTTGAAAACTTCCAATGAGAGATTTTGTTTGGTCTATCAGCCTGTGGTGCAATATCCATCATTGATCTGAATAGATCTAACAGTCTGCGCTTGTTCCACCACGCACACATAACATTCCCTTGTTACCCTCCGATGGCCATCTCCACCGTTGATCTTTAAACGATCCAATGGACATTGCACCACCGTGCCAATTTCCAATCAGAAGTTCTTGGCCGCCACCACTTCATCATGGCTGATCTGCGGATTCAACTTGGCCATTGAACTGTTAGAGTCGGTTTGTTCAGTCCTCCATCAGAGATAAAAAACTCTTTGTTGCATTTCATTCTTAGGTGTCTCGCTCGATTCACTCAGTTTCATTCCGCTAGGGTCATGCCAATGTATGACAGAAGGGTCTCTTCACTTTTTTCCCTAATGTTTGTACCTGCTGGGTTGGTCCAAGATTATCATCGTCAATTATGCTAAGAGATATTTCTTCTTCAAAACTCTGTTTTGAAGAAGAAATCGTCAACTTTATTGTTTGTAATAAGTGTATTTTTAAAGTCTTCCGTCATGAATAATTTCAAATGCAGGCCTTGGTCACCTTATTATCTTCAGCAGCTTCAGCAACCCTGCAACATATAGGCAAGATTCATCATTCACTCCAAAAAGTCAAAGACAGGTAAAACAGAGTCATTTCAAAATGAGAAAGTGCCAAAAGTTCTGCAGCATTGGTAGGTGGGCTATTCAAAATCAAAATCAAAAGCCCATGTCATAAAGATATTTTTTGTGTCTTCATAAATTATTCCCATACCTTCCCATACCAAGAGTTATGCAAAGGGTCAAAGTCTGCAATAATGGAAAGTGTGCTACTTTAAACTGAAAATCAAAGTTCAGGTCATAATAGATATTTTCATTGTTTCCACAATCCATTTGCATGCAAGAATCATTAGTTAAGCCAAGAGGAAAATCGTGGAGGGTGAAAAACTGTGTTAGAGGGCCGAATTGTGGTCAAAACAACCTGCACGGCGCATTGGGAATAGGCGTGGCGCATAGGCGCGACGCGGCGTACATGGAAATTTTTCACAGTATAAATTTGCTTTGCCGCGGCGCATCCACGAGGCGCGGCGCACTGGGCGTGCGCGCGACGCACATAGCCTCCCAATCAGGATTGCGCCACTACTACATCAAAAAATTAAAATGAATCCAATTCTTTTGCTGCCGGTGCGGTCATTCACTGTTATGGAAGATATTATAGTTGATGCAATATCTGAAAGATTGCGTCAAAGGTTTTATATTAAGGATAGCATCATTTTGCGGATGAAATACCCTATCGATCGAATGTTGTTCATTATACATGGAAAGCTGGAGAGCATTGGTGATGATGGGTCTATGGTTATTGTTAATGAGGGGGAGTTCTGTGGAAACGAGCTGTTGACATGGTGCATTGAAAATGCTGCAGTGCAGTCAAGCTCAAGGAAAATGTCGTTAGACAAAAGGGCGCTTTCCAGTAGAACGATTAAATGCATAACCATTATAACCAATGTTGAACGTTCAACACTTTAAAATTTCACGGATCTTGTATATCATACTAATTTTAATCGGCGTTGTATGAGGAATCGTGAGTTCAAAGAGCAATCAGGTATGAATCACTATCTTGGAGATCATGGGCAATTTGGGCAAATACGGAGCCCGCGGAAATACGGAAAAGAAAAACACGTCGATTCTTGCGTGGACAGTGAGATAAGGGGATAACAGAATGTCAATTGCAAATTTATCGAGCTTTAATTGGGATATTCCTCATGCTCAAATCGCAAAATGAAAAATTAAATTTCCCGATATCGGATCGATCTTGCATCGTTTCAGCTGTCAGACAAATGCTGGAGGGGTTGATGGGGAAAAATACAGCTATCTCAGGGCATGGCCCAAGAGGTCCAAGGAGTGTCAGTTTTTATCATGGGCTGGGATTGGCGGAATTCCGTTTCCTTTAATTAAAGGAAAAATTCAAAACTATTATTATTAAAATTTAGCTTTCATTCAAATAGCAAATGTAAAATGCCAAGTCAAAGCACGCCTAAAATTAAACGAAGAATATCTATCATAGCAGAGAATTAGGAATAGATTGCCTATCTTTGACTTCAATTGCAATTCAAAATGGCTACGCTACAGCTTTTGCCTTTTCATTGGTCGTCAGAAATTTTCAAAGTGGAATAATGTAACGTTGTTCTGTCTTTAGAATGGATGGACAACTCTTTCTCTATTTTTATAATTTCAGTTGAAACAGCTCCCCATTTGAGTCGATCTGTTTTCCCATCTCTAAAGCTTATTCATTAGGTAGTAAATCATTTTGTAAAAGGGGGAATTTCTGGGAAACGTGTGGGAGAAAAACTCAGCACTTCATTGTATAGTTTTGACAGAGAATTAATGAAATGATACAGCTTTGATTCATGAGATTCCCATGGTGTGAGTTTAGCATATGTTTTTTCCTTCTATTTCATTTGTATCTCGTTATGTTTTACATTTCATTCCTAATCATTTCTAGTTGAATGCTTTTAAGTAAGAAAGGTAGAATTCAGTTTACTGCTCTGCCTTAGGAAGGCATTCATGCCTTGTGTCTCTTCTTTTGCCTGAAAAGGATTCATTCATTAATGCCCTTTTCAGCTTCTTAACAGTCCTTCCATTCCATATTATTTCAAATCTGATTACTAAACCTCCTGCCTATCTTGCCTCACGAAGTAATCTGTGTCCTTGATTTAATTTCTCAGCTCATGTTGTTCTTTGTCCCATACATCCTTGAAACCCAGTCATTTGTCAAATTACCTTTTTCATATTTATTTACTAGCCTAAAATCAGTATCCATTATAAGTCATCTCAGGCCCTATTGGACATATTTTACTGAGTTGACTGGGAGAGAGCCCTCTCCTGTCCTCGTAGGGCTAACTACGAGGTTGAGCGTGGTTTGATGTTACCTCGAACACTGCCTTCTTTCAGCCTGAGGTAGATTCGAGCTCTAACATAGTGGCGACCATATTGGGGAAGAAAATGGTCTAGCTTGTGAATGTGACACTTGACTTGTAGATTGTCTTGCCCCAGTACATGTGACAAAGTTCAGATTTGATGATTGATGGTGAACAACGATCAGACATAAGAAGGCTGAAATCATTCACCTGGCGACTTCATTCACTGAAAAATCCAGAAATCAATCCTTCATGGTGACTCCACTGCAGGCAGATCAGTAGCTCTAAGATTTTCAAGATGGACCAGATCGCAAGAAGATATGCTCCGATGAGCCGAGATCACATACCAGGTTTTCCAAATAAAATGCCCAAGGTGGATTGGCTTCAGAATTTGCCTATGTTCAGAAATGTGAAAGGTAATGACGCTGCTCTTCATTTGGTGAAATTTCACATTCATGTGCATAAATTAAAGATCGATTTTCCTGAAGACTGTTTGATGATGATGTTTATGGCTACTCTGGAAGATGAAGCCCGATCTTGGTATGAAAGTTTTCCATCTGCTTCTATTTATTGTTTAAAGGATTTTCATACCATGTTCTTCGAAAAGTATAAAGAATCTTATCCATCTTTGATTTTAGTTCAGAACTGTTGTAGCCATGTTCACAGTTTTATTGAAAATCTTGATAATTTTTATGGAGATAATGAATTGATGGATGGAGAAATCATGGAGGCTCTGTACGAGAATCCATTTCAGCAACATGAAGAGAACCTAGAGGATACCCATCAAGATGCTTAGGAAATTTTGCAACAGAATCATGATCTTGGTACAATGGAAAATGATGAAAGAGAAGATTTTGTTTCAGATCTGTCCATAGAAGAAGACAGCATACAGGGAAGTCAGGTTTCAATTTCAGAATGTGATAACGTCAAGTCAGCTATTTCAGATCCGGATTCAGATTGTGATGACCAAGAATACCTTGTGCTAAATCCCATAAAGGAGAACTCTGCTGTTGAGATCATCTGGAATGCAGAAGACACAGTTATGGATCCAAATGTTCTCATTTCATTAGAACACAGCCTTCATGAGGAGGTAATCCAGTCAGTTCATGAAAAACAAGATGAGATATTCGTTCAAGTAAGTGAAGAAGTTCTTTTGGACGAATCTTTAGTAGATGATAGAAATGTCATTTTTGCGCTTCAAGAATCATCTGAAGTTTATTTTCTTATGATTAATGAATGTAATGAGGAACATAATAATCTGGCTGTTATATCATATGAAGATGATCAAAAATATATTCAGACTACAGAAGATCAAAACATTCAGGACCACCTTTCAGATTCTTCTTCATATGTCTCATGTTTTGAAATGTTTTTCCAAGAGGAGATCTGCTCATCTATTATTTGTTCAGAATTATTTGAGGACTAGGAACATATTCTTACTGAAGTACATGATGATGGAAGATCAGAATCAAAAGAAAAGGACACTTTGTTTCTTCAGCAGGAGGTAAATCTTCATGTTTTTCAGGATCCTTTGGCAAATCTGTTGCAGTCAGCAGTGAAGGTGATTATTTCCATGTTCAGTGATGAAGGAGATCATGGTCAATTATGTTTTTGGATGCTCAGTTACTAGTATCTATTGTTGACCAGAAGATCTGATCAGGAGAATCAATCAAGGAGGAATCTGCTTGATTGGTTACATTGGAAAGCTCATTACACATGATTGTACATATTTCATTAGTATGCAGGTGGCTGTCATCATGATTTTGAAATCTTGATGGACTGCTACCCTTCAATAAGCTTTTTAAGTTCCTGTTTCAGTTAAGTCAGTCATGAGTCATTGGTATTTGGTCTGTTGAGTCAAGTCTTTCAGTATTTTCAGTTTCCAAAAGTTGAGTCTGTTTGAGTCAGATTTTCGGTCGATAAATCAGTTTACAGTCATGTTGGTTTGTTGAAATAATGACTCCATAGCCCAATGGATGAAGGCACTATCTAGCTCTCCCAGAGGTCTGTCGTTCTTGGCACCTCCAGGGAGCTACCATCCCCATTGGAGCCAATGTTAGAGTTGGTCTGTTCAGTCCTCCATCAGAGATGAAAAAATCTTTGTTGCATTTCATTCTTAGGTGTCTCGCTTGATTCACTCAGTGCATTCCGCTAGGGTCATGCCAATGTATGACAGAAGGGTCTCTTCACTTGTTTCCCTAATGTTTGTACCTGCTGGGTTGGTCCAAGATTATCGTCGTCAATTATGCTAAGAGATATTTCTTCTTCAAAACTCTGTTTTGAAGAAGAAATCGTCAACTTTATTGTTTGTAATAAGTGTATTTTTAAAGTCTTCCGTCATGAATAATTTCAAATGTAGGCCTTGGTCACCTTATTATCTTCAGCAGCTTCAGCAACCCTGCAACAAATAGACAAGATTCATCATTCACTCCAAAAAGTCAAAGACAGGTAAAACAGAGTCATTTCAAAATGAGAAAGTGCCAAAAGTTCTGCAGCATTGGCAGGTGGGCTATTCAAAATCAAAATCAAAAGCCCATGTCATAAAGATATTTTTTTTGTCTTCATAAATTATTCCCATACCTTCCCATACCAAGAGTTATGCAAAGGGTCAAAGTCTGCAATAATGGAAAGTGTGCTACTTTAAACTGAAAATCAAAGTTCAGGTCATAATAGATATTTTCATTGTTTCCACAATCCATTTGCATGCAAGAATCATTAGTTAAGCCAAGAGGAAAATCGTGGAGGGTGAAAAACTGTGTTAGAGGGCCGAATTGTGGTCAAAACAACCTGCACGGCGCATTGGGAATAGGCGTGGCGCATAGGCGCGACGCGGCGTACATGGAAATTTTTCACAGTATAAATTTGCTTTGCCGCGGCGCATCCACGAGGCGCGGCGCACTGGGCGTGCGCGCGACGCACATAGCCTCCCAATCAGGATTGCGCCACTACTACATCAAAAAATTAAAATGAATCCAATTCTTTTGCTGCCGGTGCGGTCATTCACTGTTATGGAAGATATTATAGTTGATGCAATATCTGAAAGATTGCGTCAAAGGTTTTATATTAAGGATAGCATCATTTTGCGGATGAAATACCCTATCGATCGAATGTTGTTCATTATACATGGAAAGCTGGAGAGCATTGGTGATGATGGGTCTATGGTTATTGTTAATGAGGGGGAGTTCTGTGGAAACGAGCTGTTGACATGGTGCATTGAAAATGCTGCAGTGCAGTCAAGCTCAAGGAAAATGTCGTTAGACAAAAGGGCGCTTTCCAGTAGAATGATTAAATGCATAACCAATGTTGAAGCGTTCTCTCTCGAAAGCTGCAGATCTTGTATATGTCACCAATAATTTTAGTCGTTGTATGAGGAATCCGCGAGTTCAAAGAGCAATCAGGTATGAATCACTATACTGGAGATCATGGGCAGCTGGGTGAATACAGGCCACTTGGAAATACAGAAAAAGAAAACACATCGATTCTCTTGCGTGGACAGTGAGATAAGGGGATAACAGAATGTCAATTGCAAATTTATCGAGCTTTAATTGGGATATTCCTCATGCTCAAATCGCAAAATGAAAAATTAAATTTCCCGATATCGGATCGATCTTGCATCGTTTCAGCTGTCAGACAAATGCTGGAGGGGTTGATGGGGAAAAATACAGCTATCTCAGGGCATGGCCCAAGAGGTCCAAGGAGTGTCAGTTTTTATCATGGGCTGGGATTGGCGGAATTCCGTTTCCTTTAATTAAAGGAAAAATTCAAAACTATTATTATTAAAATTTAGCTTTCATTCAAATAGCAAATGTAAAATGCCAAGTCAAAGCACGCCTAAAATTAAACGAAGAATATCTATCATAGCAGAGAATTAGGAATAGATTGCCTATCTTTGACTTCAATTGCAATTCAAAATGGCTACGCTACAGCTTTTGCCTTTTCATTGGTCGTCAGAAATTTTCAAAGTGGAATAATGTAACGTTGTTCTGTCTTTAGAATGGATGGACAACTCTTTCTCTATTTTTATAATTTCAGTTGAAACAGCTCCCCATTTGAGTCGATCTGTTTTCCCATCTCTAAAGCTTATTCATTAGGTAGTAAATCATTTTGTAAAAGGGGGAATTTCTGGGAAACGTGTGGGAGAAAAACTCAGCACTTCATTGTATAGTTTTGACAGAGAATTAATGAAATGATACAGCTTTGATTCATGAGATTCCCATGGTGTGAGTTTAGCATATGTTTTTTCCTTCTATTTCATTTGTATCTCGTTATGTTTTACATTTCATTCCTAATCATTTCTAGTTGAATGCTTTTAAGTAAGAAAGGTAGAATTCAGTTTACTGCTCTGCCTTAGGAAGGCATTCATGCCTTGTGTCTCTTCTTTTGCCTGAAAAGGATTCATTCATTAATGCCCTTTTCAGCTTCTTAACAGTCCTTCCATTCCATATTATTTCAAATCTGATTACTAAACCTCCTGCCTATCTTGCCTCACGAAGTAATCTGTGTCCTTGATTTAATTTCTCAGCTCATGTTGTTCTTTGTCCCATACATCCTTGAAACCCAGTCATTCATCAAATTATTTCTTTCCTATTTATTTACTAGCCTAAAATCAGTATCCATTTGTAGTCATCTCAGGCCCTATTGGACATCTTTGCCGAGATAGACCCGGAGAGAGCCCTCTCCCTGTCCTCGTAGGGCTAGCTACGAGGCTGAGCGTGGTTTGGTGTTGTCCTTTTTCTGCCTTATTTCAGCCCGAGGTGGATTTGGGAACTACCGTAACCCACAGGAACCAACGGCCAAGATTTGATCTCACTCTGCCATGTATTCCTCAATTGACCAGTCCCGATCCAATCCTGACCGTCGATCTTCCGTCGATTCGACGGTCCATATACAATCGCAACATCGTCCCATCATAGTTTTGGCCCCTGCCTCCTCTGATTGCGATTGAATCTCAGCCGTCCGTCCCATTCGATCCGACGGCCAGGATTACTCCCGCCCATTAACCTGCCCCTCTGCCTTCGCCTTCCCACTTTCGATCTTAGCCGTTCATTCCGCTGATCGGACGGCCCACGTTCAAACCGCCTATGACTTGACCCCCCGCTTCCAACCGCGCATCTCCCTGTATCGCGCTCCATCCTGCATCGTCAGATCTCACCGTCCTAGATCCAACGGCCATCATTCATATCGCGTAACTTTGGTGTCCGGGATTTAATGATTTAAAATCACGCGATATGGATGGTTTTATTTTGCCACGTGCTCTGGCAACATTCAATGCGGATTTTTGGAAAAATGAAACCACCCTTGTCAGGCGAAACGGTTGTTTTCTTCTCGGGAAAACCACTTCCCCTCTTCCACCTCTGGGCTTTCTTCCACACAATCCTGACCGTTGATCTGTATAGATCAATGGCCCTCATTCTATCGTGCATTTCATTCACATTTTTCCATCATACTTCCATAGGATTTCATGGGATGATCTCAGCCGTTGATATCCTCCTGAGATCTAACAGTCCATATTCCATCGCCCTCCGCCCATGCCGATCCCACCATTCATGGCCCGATTTCACTGCATTTTCATACATTTCCTTTGTAATTCCCTCACGTTAAAACTTTTATGATTTACATTAAAAGTTTATTTCATTCCACCTAACCTCTAAAGCCATTCCATTAGTTAATCTCCACCATCGATCACCACCACCAGATCTGATCAGACAGTCCACAACCATTCCTTCATCAGGCCACCATCAGATCAGTCTTTCACCGTTCCACTGCATTTTTCAGTCGTTTTCCATTGCATTCACCGCTTCCACCATGTATGCACTGCCATTCCCATAGTCCTCCATGACATTCACCATCACTCCCACATGGATTTTCTTAAAATGTTTGTATGTTTTGCAGGGTTACAGGCGGTGGAAACTGCCATTTTTCACAGTCACTGTCATACTGACACAGAGTGCAGAGAAGGCCATTTTCCGGGCCAAATATTGCAGAGAAAACACCTGGGAAGGTATTTTAACGAAACATTCCATTAAAGGACCAGTGTTTAAACTCGTGAAAACCTCCAACTCCATTAAAATTACAAATTCACAGACAGAGTCAGTCACGGAAGCGGCAAAGAGTATCAGTGAAGAATTAAAGAGGTTTAAAGCCTGTTAGTGAATATTTTAAGCTCTAATTCAATGCTTAAAGGGAAAATGTACCATATTTAAGACCTTATGATTCACAAAGAAGGCCTAATTAGGCCTAAAGCATAGAAAACAATCTTATCAGTGCCTCACATCAGCAGAAGGTTCTTTCTCGTGAAGGACTACTTCCCATACTGTTTTTTATTCTACATCGAGCTCCGGAGAAGATCTACACCCTGCCAGAAGGTCCTACTGCTACCAGACCATTTTTTATGTAGTATGGCAGACCTAAAATTTATTTATCTACCTTTTTCTATTCACCAGAGTACTACAGAGTACTAGAGTCGAAAGTACATCAGAAAACACACTTGGAGTTACTATCAGCCTATCGAAGACCACTCTTTCATCCAAAGAGTACTGAAGATCAATGCATAGATATTAAGACAGAATGGGCCTCGAGCCACTCTTCTTCTTCTATTTTAATGTTTCATTTAAAGCTTCATCTACCTCCTCTGCCTCTCTTTCAGCTATAAGAACTCAAGAAAAACGCATTGTAAAGGTTGTTGGTTGTTGATCGGATATCTGTGAATTGTAATTTGTTTCTCTTGAGATATAGTTCTGTGTGTAAAGTTGTAAGATAGGCTAAGGATGATTATTTCAGACTAAATGTCAACCTTTTGGAAAATTTTGTATATGACTGGTGTTGCTCTTTAATATGACAAGCACATTTCTTTGGACCCTGATTTAAAGCAGCAGTGATGTGTTCTACCTTTGTCTTTGTTTTCCTTTTGTAATTCATTACATTTCATTTCTCTGGTAAGAATCAGAAATATGGCTTAGGATATACCCTTGCATGGTACCCTAATGCTCCTGCTCTTCTTATCTTTGATTTTTTCTACTGATTGTGTTATCTGAGTACTAATTCAGGATAATTTAACCAGTGTAGTAGATGTTATTCACTGCTAACTGATGTATGAATTTATGAATTTGTTCTTAGATGTTCTTGTTGGGTTTTAATTGAAATAATTGGGAGACTGGGAGTTTATAATGTTGATTCTGTCTCACTAGGTTCTTTTTCAATCAATTGAACCTGCCTAAGTTCCCTTAAGTTGAATGTTGAAGCATTGAAAGTTCAAAGCCTTTCTCTAATCTCAGGCTTCATCTTTATGTTTAAATATTAAGTGTTTCTTGTTGTCTGAAGAGTTATCCTTTTAGGGGTTGGATCATAGGTGTTTAATGGCATGCCCTGTCCCTAGTTTTGATTCCTGAGTGGTCACCTTGGAGGTTTCTTTGTCATTCCCCTTCATTCCTTATCATTTCATACTACCGTATCATCTTTAAAGATCCTCTGTTTTAGATGACTAGCCCAACTAAAAGCCTTGGATATTGAATAGCAAGTAAACCCTTTTAAGACTCCATTGCCCAATGGTCTCGAGTGTTCCCTGAATTATCTCTCCTTTGAATAAAATCCTCTTTTCTCACCCTTTTTCTTGTATTTGACCCTTCCTTCATGTTTCCCAACAACCAAACAAACAAACAAACAAAACAAAACAAACCTTGTGCCTTATAACTAGCCTAATACCTTAAACCAGTAACTCAAAGACATATACCTTTTCCTTTATAGAGAGATCCCTCTCTGGACCCAGGAGGGCTAGATCCTGAGGTCCCAAAGTGGTTTTTATGTTGTCTTATCTTTTGGTAGAGCCAAACCTGCCAAAACATAGGAACCCCAACAGGCACGAGGCCATAACTACTTACCAACGCTGACCCAAAATCATGTGTTTTTGATGGTCTGTTCCAGGAATAGTCAACAAAGGAAATTTTATTCTCATGGAAATGGATGCAATGAGACTTTTTGCAAGGCATGACACTAAATATAAGCCACATAAATGGTCCTCCATGTGCGGGATGGGGATTACAGGGACGGTGACAAAATGGTGTGTAACAGATGCCCCCTAAAGCATGAGGTCCAAGAGAAAGGGAGGAGAGAAATTATTTATGACAACGTGTTCAAACCAAACACCACCTTCAGAAGACCTGCAAGTACCGATATATCTGATATATGAACATGTGGCATGGGCGCAGCCATCCATAATAGAGTACATATATAAAAAATATCCGAGGTATGGATGCAACCATCCAAAAGTAAGGATCAAATAAATAGACTTAGGTATGGTCGCAGCCATCCAATGAAAATATTCATGCATATAGTCATGATAAACCGAAATATCCCGCAGCCTGGATTTTATCAGAAAAAACCCAGGGTCTTGCGCTCCATCTCGACCCGAACAAGTACAAATTCAAGCATGTGAATATGTGAGCTGAGGTCGATGATTCAAGAAATTCACCTGATTACCAGCCAATGATGAAAATTGTTAATAGGCATGAGAGAAACCACCGATAATGACAATGGCTCTCAAGGTACAACTAGTACAATCCATAGAATTTGAACAGTGATCTGGCGTTGAACACCCATAGGATCACTTGATCAAATACCAATGATGAGGACCTGTCATTGAATGCGAAGAACTTGACATTGAGGCATGCAAGCTCCAAGGTACCGAAAGGGAGTCTCTAGATCAACTTCCTTAATAATGATCTGATGTCGACAGGAAGCGACCTAGTCGAAAGAGAGCCATAATGTTTCCCACATCATCGACACTAGACAGAGGAATATGATGATAGTGAATCAGGACCAAAAATAGAATCAGAGGGAGGTTGAAAATTGCAAACGGAAACTTCTCTTGAACATATCAGCGACACGACTCCAGATTTGGCAATATTTGACATCAAGGGATCTGAGGTCATGGTGACATGGCAAAGAGAAAATGAGAGGAAAAAATAGATCACCCAAACCCATGGAGGAAGAAATCACGAAATGAGATATCCCCAACCCGACACAAATGCAAATGAGTGTCATGTTCAAGAGCAACATATTGCCGACACAACTAAGAACTGGTTCCATTTTTCCCCACCATTGCTGGCGAGTACCCCAATTATTTTTGGAAAAAAATCTTGAAGGGATAGCATATGCTTTTCATGTAATTTTTTCCTTTGGAAAAATCCATCCTAGTACATTTTACAAGCCTTAGGAAGGAGGAACTCGGTTATGTCATGGTGACGGTTTCCGATGTCATATAGATTTTAATGAGTCTGACAAAGGAAGAACTCGACATCTTTTCATGTTTAGTGAATTTGAAAATAAGAGGAAAAGAAAACCCAACAGTCCCTTTTCGTATGTATTCTCATAGATCTGAAAGGTAAAAAATTGTGTCTGAGAGAACCTCTTAGTAACGATAGGCTAAGGTATTCCTTTTTCGTAAATAATCTATCCCAACCCGAAAAAGGGTTAAAAGTATACTGGATAGATATCGTTTCGTAGCCATTTAACGAGTTCAAAATGACAAGAGTCTCGGAAATCTTTTCAATTTTCGAGAGTCAGAAAAGAGCTGAAAGATGACTCCAACAGTGAAGTTTTCATGTTTTTACCGAGTCCAAAAAAATTATAAAATACAACTCGTTACTTCATCGTCATCATGTCGAGGACCTATCACTGCACAAGAGACACATGTAAAACCCATTTTCTAAAAATAAAATAGCGAAATAATAAAAAAATATGCTTTAAAACCTAATTAGGGTTTTGAAAAGTTATAAAATGCCAAAAATGGTAAAAAATAAATTACTTTTCACTTTTACCTCTTGTGAGCAATTTGTTACCCTTTTTCACTGTGATTTTGTGGATCTGACAGCGGGCGATCCGGAAATCCAATCATGAATATGTCTATTCCAGGTAATAACTCACATCCTTCCCTGCATTTTAATAGCATTTTCATTACTTGCAACCCATTTTTTGAGATCTATGGGAAAATTTTGTAAAATTTAGGGTGCAGCAGTCGGTGAGTATCAAGCACGGACTCGTGCCAACTGTCCAAAAAATCAAACGGGGGTGTGCCAACCGCGGCAACCATTTTAGCTTGAAAAATCAAACAAGTAAGCCGAATTTAACTATTTCAAAAGCATTGAATTTGGCTAATGACAACTATATGGATGTTTTTGTAGGTGTGAAAGGAAAAAATGGTGATTGAATGGAAAAAAAGAGAACACAGTGAAGAAGATGAGGAAGCCATGGGAAATGTGAGATGCATCATAAGCTCTCAGATATTGTGGGCTAAATAAATTTTTTATGGAACCATGTCTCAAAGATAAACTAGAGCTATTGCAGTACTTGATCAGTGTCTAGGACACTGATCAGGAAAATTTCATCATTCACGACCAGGAACTTGAGATTGAGGTCTTAGATATCTACTTCATAATAAAATTGTTGTGGAGGGGGGCAGTACCAATCCTAACCGATATGCAGCCCACAATGGAAAACATGAGTATGGTTATTGACAGAGTGTATGCAAGGGCAAGGAAAGGGTCCAAAGCGGAAAGGTGGATATCCAAACCATTATGGATTTGGCACTAAAGGTAGTGTTGCACACCATCACGTGAGCTGTTGGATCGCAAGCTCTGCACGAGGCCAAAAAAACATAGCTAATTCTTGTTGTAGATTGCATGGCACCAACCCTATACAACTGGGCAGAGGCGGTAATAATCAACATGAAAATCCAACTGAAAAAATGTAAGAACACCAAGCTGAAGAAATTCGGCTACGGGTCCATATTGGTACCATTCATCTTGGAATGGTTACCAATATTCCAACATCAGGAGGTAATATTTCCATCAACACTAGCCCAGGAGCCCCAGATGGTCTGTTGGGCATCTTTGATGCCAACGTCAAGGGGCAGTAAAAGAATGTCCTAGAGACCGGAATTCTTTGAGTGGCTCCACCGATAGCTGATTTTTGTGGAGGATTGGCCCTACTCTGGCACGAATTTCACCAGTGATGAATATTTCCCACTCCCAGAAGGAGAGGATGGGGATGAAGTACTGAGTAAGACACATTTTTTATTTTGAGGATTATTATGATTTTTTTTGTTATGCATGTTCTAAATTTTAATCCATGTAATTGCAGATGTTGGCCCAGAAAGATCTACAGGCATGTCTCTGATAGCACGGAGGATTCCTCATGACTTTGATGTGGCCCCTCATGGTGAGGGAGGCAAGGAGGAGGAAATCATACACAACTTGGAGGGAATCTCCCCGAGGATCTCGAACTATGTGTGATTTGATGACGTTCCTCTCGCATACTAGAGACACACTACAAGGGTGTCAAACCGTGTTCACCGCTTGTTGAGGCGGCTTGTACGAGCAGTGACATGCTATCATGAGCACCATGCCGATTAGACACCTAGGTTTTATTTCCGCATATTTTTTGAGAGACATGATGTCTCGAGATGTAATCGAAACATACATATTTTTTGAACTTCTGATGCACATGTATGCAAACACTCGATATATATATATATATATATATATATATATATATATATTTTCCTATATGGATCTTGTCATGTGATGATTATGTTTTACAAATTACGCAAATGTATATCTAATACAATATTAGCTAATGTATCTGTTAATGCATTCATTCATCTAGGAATATGGTGATATGTAATGTAATCAAAATGCCTTTCCAACAAATGAACATGAAAATACAACCTTAATATGTGAGGGTTTCTAACAGAATAATGCCCATTAAGTTGAAGAACAACAAGCTATGATTCTAGGTTAACAATCAATGCACGAATGTCGAGAGCAATGGCCTCGGTTAATAGTTCAATAACAACACTATATTCAGCGACATTGTTTGTAGTTCATCCTAGATAGATACCTTGAAGGTCTATCAACTTACCAGCAGGATCATAAATCACCTAGGTTGCTGAAGACAGGTTCTGGGTACTACTGGAAGCACCATCCGTGAAACCAACATAAGGGGTAATAGACATCTGTGCAATAAGCAACAATCCGATAAGCAGGAAAACACTTGCAAAGCACACCAAGTCAAAAATGTACAAAAATGAAAAAACACCTATGTACAAAGAAAAATGCATGAATGAATCATGCATAGTACTATTTAAGATACAACCCATTTCTGGGTTGATCTAGAGGATGACCTTCATAATCAATAAGCTCATAAGCCCCAATCTGCAAAACGTGTTTAACAATTTAGGGCCCATGCCACATGGGTTGAAATTTACCTTCCCCCAGCTTATCATGAGCTTGGTCATACAAGAGGACAAGGTCTCCTTCTACGAAGGAACGAGGGAAAACTGACTGGTCAAAATGAGCTTTGACCCACTTTTCATGTGCTTCTATGACCAGAGTAGCAAAGTGGAAAGTTTCATCAAGCCATCCTAAATATAGAAGATGCTCTTCTTCTGTTGATGTAATTGGAAACAATTCAACAGCTTGCTTGAGTGAAGGTATTTCACATTCAATAGGAAGGATAGCTTCCAGACCATAAAAAAGTTGGAACGGAGTAAATCTAGTCCCATCTTCACTGAGGTTGGGTAAGCCCAGAGAGCTAAAAACAAAATGAGATGCCAGTTTGACTTGTGCTTCCCAATTGTATGTTGAAGCATAGTGACGAGAAATTTTTTCACGGCTTCAACCTGGCCATTGGCCTGAGGGTGGTACGGTGTTGAGCTATCATGACATAGACCCAACTTGGAAGTCAACTCCGCCACCATGTAATGCTGAAAATGGGAACCATGATCGGTAACAATGGCTTGATGGATACCAAACCTAGAAATTTCATGATTGAATAGAAATTTTGTTGTTGTCTTACCGTCAGCCGTAAGTGTAAGCATTTCTTAATCCCATTTGGTGAAGTAGTCCACGGTTACGATAGTATAAGTATTCCCCCCAGCTGAGTGAGGGTTACACATCATAAAATCGATGCCTCACTTCACAAAGGGACCAACGGTAATGACAGGGTGTTTTACATTTGGCCTACCACACCCTCATAAGCATAGCCCATCTATGACATTTCATCTACCTCATTGCCCTCACATCGATACCAACCAATGGGTCCCCCACCCTCATCAAAACACACTCCTCACACCATCATGCAGGATCATACAAGTTAATGGGGCACCTGTATTTGTGCTTGTACATACAGACCACTTTCATATTCTTTTGGCAAGTGTACAAATATTTTTTAGGAAAAACTTCCACCCATATATTCACATTTATTACATGGAATTAGTCCCTAATCACCCTTGGTTGGAGCTGCACATTCTTTACCACATCCAATTATGCCAGTTATAACAAACATACACCCACCCTGGATGTCCTACCGACCTAAGGGATTCCCCCATCAGAAGTTCTTATGACTGCGACCACTCGCATTTACAACTTTGACCTCAGGCTAGTTAACCATCATCATCAGTTGTAGCCATTTCTCACCATCATGTCTTCTTAACCTATCTCCCTACACCTTTCTTCATCGGAAACCATGATCCCTTGTATCAGTATTGTTTCGATCACTTGATGCTTCCTTCTTTTCAACTTCAACAACCACTTTCTAGGAAGGAGCTAATACCTTGGATGAGTCCTCACCACAATCGATGGTCCAGGTGGATATTGGTGGCCACCCACATATTCCATTTGGGGCCCCACCATTTTCTCTTTCAGTTTTTTATTTTCAGAAAAAATTACTATTTTTAGCATTTTTTCGGGTCCTGAACTTCCGAAGCAGTTTTGAGGCCCTAAATGATGTTTTTTTGGAAACCCGGGAGCAACATGGGTCCATGGGCTAATTTTTATCACAGAAAAATTTGTATTCATCAAATATATCTTTCTAACAAGGTATGGTATACATCAAACGAATATCATATGCCAAAGTTACGTCCCCAGGAAGTTGAAACACCAATTTACCCAAACGGGGCCCACAGTTTTGGCGCTTCATCTCCTAGTGTTAGGGTTTTTTATTTTTAGGGTTTTCCATTGGTTCTAAATAATAAATATGCCATTGAGCCTCATTATAACATAGTTCAGAGGCCTATAGCCACCACATATCTTCTCAGAGATAAGCTACTAGTGCCCTAGATAGTTTATTTCCATTCTATCTATAAGCAAATTTCAGTTCTTTGATATTAATGAAATGAAGTGTTATTTCCACTGAATATTTGTATTTATGGTTATATGTGTATTCTGTTACGTTATTTCATAAATATGGATCAGTGGTATCAGAGCGGTCTATTTTTTTCTCGATCCTTCTTTACATGTCCCCAACGAGGTCGGGGTATAAGGAGTTAGGGCTCGATTTGGTGGAACCTTTGCAAGATAAGCCTTGCAAACTCCAATGGCCACCCAAGGGGGACAAAAATAAATATGAGTGAGCAGGAGATCCTATCAAAATATTGCTCGAGAAGGCCCTTGAAAAAAAAAGGAATGCGATGATGGATAACTTTTTCCCAAATCCTTCAACGACTGCCCACCAACGACACATCTGCATCCAGCAGCCACTCTGGAGGCACGACTCCCTTTAAGGTACAAGTAAACTTTGACATTCCCATATTTGAGGGTCAAATAGATGCAAATGTCATAGATAGATGGTTTAATCTATTAGAAGGATATTTCTCAGTTCACGACTTTTCCGACCGGGAGAGGATTATATTTTCACTCCTCAAAGCTACCCCCCATGTCAAGGGCTGGTGGGAAACCTACTATGAGAAAAAGGACAAGACATAAACCTCTATATTATCAGCCATACCCACTTGGAATTATTTCTGAGACACCATCAAGGAATAATATTGTCCCGTGTGGAGCTATGAGGACAAGTACATACAATGGACCACGCTGCAGCAACAAAGGGATCAAGATGTGCATGAGCTGACGAATCTGTTCCATACCCTGCAAACAAAGTTGGGTATTAAAGATTCGGTGAAACATTTGGTGCTAAAGTATCGCATTTGTCTGCATTGATATATTCAGGAGGAAATGAAGTTCCTAGACATCTCCTCGCTTGGTACGGCATACCGGTATGCTGCCAAGAGTGAGCAGAAATTCAAACAAAAGAAGCGAGACTTTGGATCTACAAATCAAAAGCAAGGGAAAGGTGCCCCTAAATCATCGAGCCTCGCCCCCACCATAACAAGGCATAACTGGAGCCCATCGATGCATCTAAGGATCCCTCAGAGGCCCCAATGGCACTGCAACAAAAGGTTATAGCATAACGACTCCCTCATACATAATGTAGCATAAGATGTTGGCATAACCAAAAGTAGTAGCCACACCTCACTCCACCTTGACCAACTGCCTAACCATACCTCGATACAAAAATCTATCTCAGTTAAATAAATACCTCGTCTGGAGTTGTCACAAGACTTCTATATGCGGCCCTGATACTCGGTGGGGCAAGACGACCCCGCCAAGTGAAAAATCATAGATAGAGCAGCCCGTTATGCTAGGCCTGTAACACAGGCCACAACAACACAACCCCCCAAGATAGCACCATGCACACAGTGACCAGCCTCCTCTTCCCATTGATGAATGTTCATTGTCCCCAAGGAAGTGGATAACGTAGAGCCTCCCCAACAGGGAAGAGATTAGTCAAGTAATAGATATCCATCTGAGGCTATATCCTCAGATCATCCTCTCGCACTACCATCAGTCACCTCTGACAGTCCCAAAACTAAACTAGGTACTACAAGAGTGAATCATGTGACCTTAGAAGGGGATCCTTAAGGAGCTTGAGCAACCCCTAGTGAACTAGAGACTGATGTGCATGTGGATTTCAGGCCACCTGGTTACGGAGGAAAGACTAGAATCTCTCCCTTCAAAGCATCCTAGCACCAAAAACACCAAAAAATCAGTTTTTTATAGAAAAAACCCAAAAAACTCAATTCATCAGTTTGGAATATCTATGCGCCATCAAAAAAGAATAGGTGTGTCATCTCCACACATGTATCTCACATAGGCACAGAGAACTTCGCGCTTAGAATTCAAAAGAGGCGGGGTCTCCACGTAAAATATTTGTGTGGCGATGACGCGACTCCCGTTGAGTCGCACGTGCGGTCCTTGCCAAAATAGGATAAATAAGGTTGTACATGGTACCCTTTTATGGCCCCCTAACATGAAAATAACATAATTGAAGAGGATAAGGTGCTAGCTCCTACTTGACACTCTCAGCATGAATCCTTGATGCTTTGGCTAACCGCAACAGCAAGAAACACTCGATTATCAACCTCTAACCTCTCAATCTCAGAAGACACAAATGACCTAAAAAGGGCCATCTTAGCCTTTATAACACCTTTTTCACCATTTTTGGGAGCACAAATAAAAAATCCCCGCTCGAGGTTCCAAAACTGTGAGAGACATTGCGATCAACTCTTCATCATCTTCAATATGGAGCTCCTTCTTCCAGTTTTTAGAAAACATAATTTTCATGCCTAATGCCCACCCCCTCCATACTATATTTTAGGTACGCCCACTATTATTGCTTTTAATTCAATTTATTTAAAAATATTTTCACAAAATATATTTTTTTACTTCGGCTATTGGCTGCAGATGTTGTAGACACACCAAATAACCATACTTCCCAGACAATAAAAGTACAAGAGCACGTATCATTCTATTCTCAACATGATAGGCTTCCCTCTAAAAATATTTTCACATCTTCATATCATTTCCTTAGAAGAATAAAACCATAGGCTTCATTCACCTAACCATGTTTATCATCACCTCACCTTGTACGTGATAAACACCCTTGCAGGTTAGTAGTTCCACACCTTCCATGGCATCCGTCACTTATTTAAACCATATGTCACTACCTGGAGCCATGGCCACAAACTCCGGCTCGAGAACCACTTCATATTCATACACAGATTATCAAACATCATTCATTTTTACTCATCGCATATTGAAACCATGTTCCCCGGCCACAATTCTCTACAAGTGGATTAACAAAAATACATCACCGTGTTTCACATTTGGCCTACCACACCCTCATAAGCATAGTCCATCTATGACATTTCATCCGCCTCATCGCCCTCACATCGAGACCAACCAATGGGGCCCCCACCCTCAGCAAAACACACTCCTCACACCATCATGCAGGATCATACAAGTTAATGGGGCACCTATCTTTGTGCTTGTACATACCGCCCGCTTTCATATTCTTTTGGAAAGTGTACAAATATTTTTTAGGAAAAACATTCCACCCATATATTCACATTTCTTACCTGGAAGCAGTACCTAATCACCCTTGGTCGAAGTTTCACATTCTTTACCGCATCCATTTATGTCAGTTATAACAAACATACACCCACCCTGGATGTCCTACCGACCTAAGGGATTCCTGCATCAGAAGTTCCTATGACTGCGACCGCTTGCATTTACAGCTTTGACCTCGGGCTAGTTAACCATCATCATCAGTTGTAGCCATTTCTAGCCATCATGTCTTGTTAACCTATCTCACTACACCTTTCTTTATTAGAAACCCTGATCCCTTGTATCAGTACTTATTTTGATCGCTTGATGCTTCCTTCTTGTCGACTTCAACAACTACTTTCTAGGAAGGAGCTAATACCTTGGATGAGTCCTTACCACAATAGGTGATCCAGGTGGATATTGGTGGCCACCCGCCTATTCCACTTGGGGCCCCACCATTGTCTCTTTCAATTTTTTAGTTTCAAAACAACTTACTATTTTTAGCAGTTTTTCGGGTCCTGAACTTCCGAAGCCGTTTTGAGGCCCTAAACGATGTTTTTTGGGAAAAACGGGAGCAACATTGGTCCATGGACTAATTTTTCTCTCAAAAAAATTGTAGTCCTCAGATAGATCTTTCTAACGAGGTATAGTATACGTCAAACGAATATCGTATGCCAAAGTTACGTCCCCGGGAAGTTGAAACACCAATTTACTCTAATGGGGCCCATAGTTTTGGCGTTTCATCTCCTAGGGTTAGGGTTTTTTATTTTTATGGTTTTCCATTGTTTCTAAATAATAAATAGGCCTTTGAGCCTCATTTTAACAAAGTTCAGAGGCCTATAGCCGCCACATCCCTTCTCAGTTATAAGCTACCAGCGCCCTAGATAGTTGATTTCCATTATTTCTATAAGCAAATTTTAGTTCTTTGATATTAATGAAATGAAGTGTTATTTCCACTGCATATTTGTATTTATGGTTATATGTGTATTCTTTTACGTTCTTGCATAAATTTGGATCACTGGTATCAGAGCGGTCTATTTTTTTCTCAATCCTTCTTTTCATGTCCCCAACGAGGTCGGGGTATAAGGAGTTAGGGCTTGATCTGGTGGAACCTTTGCAAGATAAGCCTCGGAAACCCCAATGGACACCCTTGGGGGACGAAAATAAATATGAGGGAGCAAGAGATCCTATCAAAATAATACTCGAGGATGCCCTCAAAAAATAAAGGAACGCGATGATGGATAACTTTTCCCAAATCCTTCAACGACTGCCCACTGGCGGCGCATCTGCATCCAATAGCCACTCTGGAGGCACGACTGCCTTTAAGGTACAAGTAAACTTTGACATTCCCATATTTGAGGGTCAAATAGATGCAAATGTTGTATATAGATGGTTGAATCTATTTAAAGGATATTTCTCGGTTCATGACTTTTCTGACTGGGAGAGGATTATATTTGCACTCCTCAAAGCTACCCCCCATGTCAAGGACTGGTGGGAAACTTACTATGAGAAAAAGGATGAGATAGAAACCTCTCTATTCTTAGCCGCACCCACTTGGGATTCTTTCCGAGATGCCATCAAGGAAAAATATTGTCCCGTGGGGAGCTATGAGGACAAGTACATACAATGGACCATGATGCGGCAACAAAGGGATCAAGATGTGCATGAGTTGATGAATCTGTTCCATACCCTGCGCACAAAGTTGGGTATCAAAGATTCGGAGAAACATTTGGTGCTAAAGTATCACATTTTTCTGCACCGATATATTCAGGAGGAAATGGATTTCCTCGACATCTCCTCGCTTGGTATGTCATACCAATATGTTGCCAAGATGGAGAAGAAATTCAAATAGAAGAAGCGAGACTTTGGATCAGTGAATCAAAAGTAAGGGAAAGGTGCCCCTAAACCATAGAACAAAGGACAAATCCAAGGCATGGCAGCCCAATACAACCTGTCAAATCCACAACCAAAGAACAACACTGCAAAGCCAAAGAAGGACACAGGAAAGTGTTGTGAGTTCCATAAGAGCTCCACTAACAACACAAGTGAGTGTCGGGCCAAGCAGTCGCTGGTGGCCGAGATGAGGGCTTCTGAGTTAGATACATGCTTCGACTGTGAATTAGAACCTGACAAGGGGAATTACAAAGGGAAATAGATTATTTATGCGGATCCCAATGCCACTATTTCCACTGCGAAGATCCAAAAGGAGGAACCGAAATATCCAGAGGAGGAGAAGCGTCTCTTCCACTCCCAGATGTGGGTAAAGGGTTCCCCGCTACAGTTCATTTTCAACAATGGGAGCCAAAAGAACCTTATTTCTGTAGAAGCCATGAAGCAGTTGGGCTTGCCAACCATAGCACACCCACAGCCATACACCATCAGGTGGCTTCACCGAGGACGGGATTTCTGCGTCAGCCAGTAGTGTCGCCTTCCCTATAACATCAAGCCCTTCACGAATGAGGTATTATGTGACATTGCTCCTCTTGAGGTTTCTGATGTATTATTAGGCCAACCATACTTGTGGAAGCGACATGCTGTGTATGAGTCTCGACCTCGCACTATTATTGTTACTTTGGGAAATAAGTTGTACAGGATACCAGAGGTACCATCGCCTACCTTTATCTCTTTAGTTACTACAAAAAAAGCAGTAAACTCATTTCACAAACCTGGAAATTTTTTTTCCTGATTATCCGCCCCCAGGGCAAGAAGAAGATCGTGGACACAACCTCCAGACAGGGTTTCTCTGCATGAAAACAAAAAATGGAAAAGGCTATGGAGGAGTACGGGGACATCTTCACCTCACCCATAGGGGTTCCTCTACACTGTCAGGTCAAGCACACCATTGATCTGACCCCAGGTACATCGCTACCCAATGGACTGATCTATCGACGCTATATTTTGGAGAACGATGAAATAAAGAGGCAGATTCAGAAGCTGCTATAGAAAGGTCACATCTGGACAAGTTCATAGCCCTGTGGGAGACCGATCATGTTGGTACAGAAGAAGGATGGGACTTGGAGACTCTGTGTTGACTATCGAGTGCTAAACAAGATCACTGTCCAAAATAGGTACCTGATCCCACGAATTGATGACCTTCTGGACCAACTCAAAGGGGCGAAATATTTCAGCAAGATTGACTTGAAGTCTGGGTATCACCATGTACCAATCGAACCCTCTGATGTGTGGAAGACTGCCTTCAAATCCAGGGAGGTCCTTTTCAAATGGCTAGTCATGCCTTTTGGGTTGACAAATGCTCCCGCAACCTTCATTAGGTTGATAGACGACATCTTGTGGCCATTCACTAACTCATTTGTAATTGTGTACTTGGATGGCATTCTGATCTTCAGCCAGACTTGGGAAGAGCACCTCCACCACATCCAACAAGTCCTCCAAACATCGCAGCAACACAAGTTGTGTGCCAATTTGGAGAAGTGCACTTTTGGTATGACCCAGGTTCAATATCTGGGATACATTATTGATGAAAGGGGGTGCATGTGGATCCAACCAAGATCCAATTCATTCGGGATTGGCCAGCTCCAACCACTCTAATAGAGCTTCACATATTTCTGGGTCTTTCTAATTTCTACCGTAGGTTCATGTTGGGATTCTCTCATATCACTTGGCCCTTGAGTCAAGTCACCAAGGGAGGAGAGAAAGAAAAATTATTTTGGTCGGAATCTCAGCAGAAGACATTCATAGAATTGAAACATCACCTCTATTCTGCCCCATTTCTCACACTACCAGACTTGCAACAACCCTTTGAGATCGAGACATATGCCTCTAACTATACTATTGGGGCAGTTCTTACTCAATAGGGGCATCCAGTGGCATATTACTGTTACACTGAAAATTGTCACCTTGACATTTCGCTGTCCGTATGAGCTCATTATCACTCATAATTCCTCCTTTCAAAGTCTAACATATTAGTTCCTCATGTCAAGCCTTGAAAATTAGAGACAAGTTCCTAAAAATCTCCTCAACTTTGGTGTCGCACTTTCTCTATATCTTGCCTGCGGTCCCGCACCTAATGTTCATGTCTCCTACGTACCTGAACATACTTTCTCTGTGTTATGGGTGTGGACCCCTGTAAAGATCAAAAAGGCATAAGTAAACTTAAAAATATCACTTTTAGTAAATTCTAGAAGCCTCTAGAAAGAATCTTGCAGTGGTAGAACTGCTCTTTTGAGGTTCATGTATCCCTTACCTTATGGAGCTAACCCCTTGATGTGAGGAGCTTATCCCTTTGAAGGAGGATTTTATCCCTTCATAGTTGGAACTGAAACCTCCTCTTTTCCACTCTAAAAAGAGGCATTGGGTAGCCTCAAAGGGTGTTGAAGCTTTAGATTATTTGAGGTTAAGTGCTGTTGGGATTCAGACTCATTTAACTGAGATTTTTGTGAGGAGAGATCACATACCTCTATCTGTCTCAGAGGAAGAGTGAAAGACTTATCAAAGTAGAGGAGACTTCTGCTTCGAACCCCGGGAAGGCCTGTTCAACATCAAGGCTAAGGTTGTAAGGTTCTTCTATTATTTTAAGATTAATACAATCAAGTTTTGTTTTTCTCAATAAATTTTCGTTCGATTTTTTATTTCAATAAGCTATCGTTTGATCATTTATTTCATAGATTCCTTGATCACTATGATAGGTATGTTTTATAATAATTTGTTATACAGGTGCTATTTAATATTTGCTTGTTTGTGATTGTAGGTCGATGAAAGATGACACTTTCTTGCGACGAAAAAACTCTTGTTGCGAAGAAAGGATTATTGTTGCGACGGAAGGATTTTGATGCGACGAAAGCACTGCAACCGCAAATAAGCATTTGGATCTAAGGTAGGATCGACACCTTCATAGCATTTATTTTTAAAACGAATATATTTAGAGAAAGACAAACTTAGTTGTTCATTTGTTGCTAGATTGTCTTCTGACACTAGGGAGATCGGTCTTGTCCGCAAGATCGATTTATCTGGCCAACAAATTGGCGACTCCGCTGGGGAAAGAACTTGTTGTTTTTGGTTCTCTTTTATTTTGATTTGAGGAAAATTTTTTCCTAGTTTTTGATTACTGGATATCTGCCTGGGTAGCTTAGGTTTTCTCTGTTTTTGAAAATTTTGAAATCTTTTACGTTTTTCTTGAACTTTTCTGGGGACCGCACTTTGTTCTTTTACACAGTGCGGGCAGTTTCACACTTTCCTTAAGTAAACAGTGCGGGACCGCACCTGTTACTTCTGGAAGCCTGCGGACCCTGTTAAATTTTTTGAAAAACTTTAGATTTCTTTTTTCTAGTTTAGATTAGATTTAATTTAGGATTCTTAGCATCTACCCAGATCTATATTTTTCTGTCAAAAATCCTTGTTTATGAGTTTCTTTCAGCAATTCTTCATCTCATCAATTAAGTTAATTGGATGTTTTGAGTCTCTTTTTTGAGAAATTCTTAATTTTATTTCCTTTGGTCATTACTTGGAGGTTTGTCTTAGTCTTTTCACAATTTTTCATCTCTTTTCTTTTGTTTCTGCAAAAAAAAATTCCCCCTCATTCGCTGGGGGGGGCTAAATTGTGTATCAGTGTTAATCGCCTTTGAGTGTTTTTATTTTTTGATATTTGGAACTCTCACCCAATTTTATTTACTTACACTTGATTGGTTCTTAGATTACAATAGAATCATCTTTTGTTTGAGAATTCTCTTGCATAGATCACATTTTCATAATTAGAATTCTCATTTTCAGAATATGAAAGTGAATTGTGCATAGATTACAACTACATAGTTTACATTCTGAAAAATCAATAATAAATTTAGATCAGTTTTCTTTGATTTAAATTTAGATGTTTTTATGCTTGTTTTAAAAACACAAAAACAAAAAATTGTTTTGGAATTGATTTGCATTAGTTTTTCCTGATGAAATTAGTGCATTAGAGAATTTGTTATATTTTCTCTTAGTGATCAATTTTTTGCATTCTTGGAAGTGAATGGAAACTCTCTCCTTAATTTAGTTAGGATTCATCGAATTGAAAAGATTACATTATCATATTCGATTGCATTCAGTTTTGGGTCGGGTCATAACACCATTGGTTTCATATCCATTTAACCTTTTGGTATGTAACCCTAAATATTACGATTGCTTAGAATTAAAATTCATCTAGTAATTTTTTGTTTAGGAGCTCTTTCCACCAATCTAGCTGGAGTTAATTGCTTTATAGCAGTTTGTAGTTAACTTTCCAATAACTAAAACAAACAAGTAGATAAATCTTGCAGTAGGAAATAAATCCAATTGTAATTATTCCTGATACGGGAAGCTTCTCTTAAAGGAGTTAATCACGAGATCATGTCCGAACCTTTGAGACAATCAATTTTGTTTCATTCGGGAGAGATAGAAAATCTACGCGCATTACAAACGATGACTTCTCAGTTAACCATTGTTGAGGAGCCTGGGGTCACTTGTTGGTAAACCTCAGATTAACCATGTCGAGGAGCCTTCAAGGGGATTGAGTTGTATTACTCTGCCCTTGCACGTGGAATCGGATCGTAGACGGTTCCCCTAGTTGTATTTGTTACTGTTGGTGACCTTAGTGTCCATAAGATTAAGATTATTTCCTAAGGTGACGGTGAAGGAAAGATCACACTGTACTTGGAGCAGACGTCGACTAGAATTACTTGGACTCTCTGGAGGGTTCTCTTCACTCGAGATGGTTTTGTGAAGAAAATTGTGCTAAATCTAGGCTGTTACGCCAGGTTGTCGAGGTAAGCTATTTCCTTGCCATTTTCTGTGAATTCCTTCGATGTGGATTTTCATCACCAACTAGTGTTTTTAATTTTGGGGAATCTCTTGTTTATTAACTAGTTGACTCTAGATTTGATAGCGCATGTTAATTTGTTTGTTTTTACTTTTAGACACCATAGGTGTGATTTGTGAATTTTAATTGTTTAGGTGTGAATTGTTAATTGTTAATTTTATTTTAAATTTTTAATAAAATTCACTGAAGTTGAATATAATGGCAATTGTTCCAGAATTTACCAACCAAGAAACCCCTCTTAACAAGAATCTTAGTACTTTTCCTTTCTTTGGAAATGTTGGTCCTCCTTATATGCCTATATTGTCATTACCTCGATTTACAATAGGTTTATCGATATGGTTATTTTCAACTTTTTTGGCCCTGAATACTCCAATTGTTCCACCTCAACCGGATGCTTACCACTCCATGAGTTCACCATCTCAACATCACTAACCTTACGTGACCCTTTACCTTCTTCGCCTAATATTTCTTCCTCCATTTCTTCCTCTCCACCTAGTGATAAAAGCACAGACCCCGTAAGTAACCGGTGTAATGAAAGAAAGAAATGGAAGAAGACGAAGAAGCAAGATAAGAAAGAATTCAACCAGTCAACCATGGCTGTAAGTGTTAGTAGTGTTGAGGAAACCTCCAACATGCATCGTAAACCCAAATTCCCTTGCAAGCTTTGTAAGGGTGACCACTTCCTTATCAATTGTCCTGGTATTCCAAAGGTCTTGGAAGTATGGTCAGAAAAATCTCATCAACTTTCCGTTGATCCATCAACCAGTGATAGTCAGGTTCCTGGGAAAAAGGGTAAAGTTAGGTTTCCTTGTAATTTATGCAAAGGGAGTCATCAAACTCACATTTTCCCTCACATGGATGAAGCCTCAAAATTGTTGGAAAACCTTACTGTTCCACAGCAAGAATTTCCAACTGGTTACCGTAAACTTTCTCCCAACCTACCGTCAACTGACGAAGTGATTGATCTAATTTCAAGTACAGTCGATCCCACTCTTCCATTGGAGAGTGAAACTCATATCACTCAAGTTGATGATCCATTAGTTGATCAAGTGGTCGATTCGATTTCACATTCGGTCGATCCCATTCTCCCTGTAGAGAGTGAACTTCATACCGCTCAGGTTCTTCTTGTTACATCATATTCTTCTACGCCGGGGGGCATTTCACCTGTTTCTACAGAACCCCCTCCAAGTACTGAGGTCTTTTCCTTTGATTGGAATAGACTGACAGAACCTCGTCTTCCTTCCTCCATCCCTTTCCAAATCATTGTGAAGTTTGGTGGTAGGGACATACACCGCACACAGGTAGATGAAGGTGCTTTTGTTAGTATTTTATCCTCAACTGCTTGGAAAGCTTTGGGTTCCCCTCAGCTTGTGCCTATTACGCAGAATCTGAAAGCTTTTAACAGAACCATTAGTGAACCTTTAGGGATCATTCCTAAGTTTTCTATTACTTTGGAAGGTAAAACTGTCTGTATTGATCTTATGGTAGTTCGAGGCCCTTTGGATTTCAATTTACTCCTTGGGCGAGACTATGTTTATGCAATGAAAGCTGTCGTATCGACACTCTTTCGCGTGATGTCTTTCCCTCACAATGGAAATATTGTGACTGTAGACCAGCTTTCATTCCCTAGTCTTGTTTCGACTACCAATAATCCGACATCCCTGAATGTTCCTCATACGCAAGTGGTATCTACCCTGCCACGGGTTAATTATGTAGCAACTAGTCCCATGTTTTCAATTACCGATGTAAGTGAGCCTCTCACTGTTTTCTCGTCTTCCTTTGAGATAGATCTGGTAATTGACATGGAAAACTCTATGGGATTATTTGAACGCGATGTTCTTATCCCTTTTGAGTCCCTTGACATGTGTTCCTTCCAGAGAACTATTCTTCCTTCTGATGAAGACCTCTTGGAAGCCATGATCAAGGTGTGTCCATTGACATGTGTTTCTTCCAGTTGGAAGCCATGATCAAGTTTCTGAGGATAGTTCCTTTTACTGTGTCAACCTCATTAAAAAATGAATCAGTGGCCCAAGGATAGTTCCTTTTACTGTGTCAACCTCGTTAAAAAATGAATCAGTGAGTGAGAGGAAAGTTCTTTTCCTGTGTCAACCTCATTAAAAAATGAATCAGTAGGTAGATTGTAGAGAGTAGATACGAGGATAGGTTCTTTTACTGTGTCAACCTCATTAAAAAATGAAACACGTTGCCATGAGCATAGTTCTTTTGTTGTCTCAAGCTCGTTAAAAAATGAAACAAATCCTCCCCTAATTGAGTCGATTCTTTGACTAGATCTTGTAAATGTTAAGTCATATTTAGGTTAGTTATTTCAGTTTTTGCATAATTTTCTTACAATTTTAGGTCGGGTCTTTCATATGATCTCGTAAATGAACCTTCATTCCATCCAGCTATTAATTACCAATAGTGTACTTTTTTGAATGAAATGAAGCTGGGGGGGCATGCACTCTAGCAGTTACACTTAGGGGGCATCAAGCATAGTTTTCTCTCTGTTTCAAGCTTGTGTAAAAATGAAACCACTCTTAAGCATAGTTTTTCTCTGTTTCAAGCTTTTGTAAAAATGAAACCTATCTTGAGTCAATTTCAGTTATTTTCAAGACTCATTAAACTCATGAAAATCCCAAGATTATTTTGCTATTTTTCATTCTCTTAAAACACATGAAAATGACGAGTTCTTTCTGTCTTTTCTTGCTCATAAATTAAATTGAAAGTCGGCCATATGAGTACATATTTATCCCTTTTTCAAACTCGTTAAAACTTATGAAAAAGTGAAATTTGGAGTCCTCTTTTAAGCCCTTTTTCAGACTCTCTAAACATGAAAAGATTGCCGAGCACTTGATTATTCGAACTTGTTAAAGTAAATGAATGATCATCCCTTCAGTATAAGTTTACCCCTTTTACGGACTGAAATGGACTATTTACGAAAAAGGTATACGTTGACTAATTACAGTCAATAGAGTTCTCTCCCGCATTATTTTATCCTTTTTCAGGCTCGAGAGACTAAATTTATGAAAAATTACACCCATGGAGTTTTCTTAAGTTTTTTCTTCTGACTCCCTAAAATTGAAAAACACCGAGTTTCTCCTATACTAGACTCGTTAAAATTTAACAGTAAAGGACTTGTTTAATTTTCAACAGGAACGAACCACTCCTTCTTAGGGTTTGAATCTTAAACTAAGTTGGACTCATCCGAAGGATGAGCTTATAAACAAGAAAATGTTATCCTCCTCAAGCTTGTCAAAAATAAAGAGGTACTTGCCAAAAATGGTGGGGGAAAAGAGAGAAAAATGAACCTGTTTGTTACATTTTGATTATTCAGAAAACCGTTAACCACTCTTGAACACGACACTTTTGTTCACCTGGGTTGGGAAAATCCTTTGCCTAACAGTTAATCAAACCATATTGAAAGTCTTCAGCCAGTTTCTAGGTATTAGCTTTGGGTCAATTGTCACCAAGCCATCTGCAGTGTTGTTATGTGTTCAAGAGGACAGTTCAAACAAACCATTCATTTGCGAAATATTTGTCATCCATTTTGACCATCCCTGAGTCAGTCCTTGCCAATATATTTCTTCAAAACTTGATCTATGATTTCATGTTGTGGGCTTGCCTATGACGGATCACTTTCTATCGACGACAGCTCATTATCTAGGAAGTTGATCCAGAAATCGTCAGTACCTTGAAATCTGCATGCCTCAATGGCAGGTTTCTCGCCTTCGACGACAGGTTGCATCATTGACCTTCGATCAAATGATTCTGTGACATGTTCGACTTCAGCTCATTCATTCACATTTCATGGATTGTACTGAGTACTTTGAGAGCCATTGACATTACTGGTGGTTACTCTCACACTTTTTAACAGTCTACATTATTGACTGGTAATCAAGTGGTTTCTACCATGTTCGACTTCGACAACATTCATTCACATGGATAGAATCGTACTGGTTCGAGAAACAGAAATCAAGACCCTAGATCTAGTTTCTACCATCCAGGCTGCGAGGAATTTTGTTATCATTTATACAGTGGACTATTCATAAATAGATGGATGTGTCCATACTGTTTCTATACATGTCTATACTGTTGATGTATTGAAAATCATTCATGTATCATAACAGTTTAAGTTAGTTTTTCTAGTTAGTTTTGATCTGAGTATGGGAATGCCTACCTCAGCGATGATATGTATACATATATATATTTTTCATTGAATGTTTTTACAGGTTCTGACTGGGGTGTCCACAGGATGATCCTTGAAATGATAAACTAAGACACTCTTCATATATGACAGACTTCATCTTCATCTATTCCAGACTTTGCACTTTCGGGGGAAATCTGTTGCATTGAAAATTGTCATCTTGGAATTTTTCTATCTGTATGAGCTCATTATCACTCATACTTCCTCCTTTTCAAGTCTAACACATCAGTTCCTCGTGTCAAGCCTTGAACATAAGAGAAAATTTCTCAAAAATCTCCTTAACTCTGGTATCGCACTTTCTCTTTGTCTTGCATGTGGTCCCGCACCTAATGTTCATGACTCCTGCATACCTGAACGCACTTTCTCTGTGTTATGGGTACGGACCCCTGTAAAATATTAAAAAGGCACAAGTAGACTCAAAAAGCTCACTTTTAGTAAATTCTAGAAGCCTCTAGAAAGAATCTTGCGGTGGCAGAACCGCTCTTTTGAGGTTCATGTATCCCTTACCTTAAGGAGCTAACCCCTTGATGTGAGGAGCTTATCCCTTTGAAGGAGGATTATATCCCTTCATAGTTGGAACTGAAACCTCCTCTTTTCCACTATAAAAAGAGGCATTGGGTAGCCTCAAGGGGAGTTCAAGATTTATAATTATTTGAGGTTAAGTGTTGTTGGGATTCAGACTCATTTAACTGAGATTTTTGTGAGGAGAGATCACATACCTCTATCTGTCTCGGTTGGAAGAGTGCAAGGCTTGTCAGAAGGCTTATCAAACTAGAGGAGATTCTGTTTTTCGGATCTCGAGAAGACTGTTCAACATCGAGGCTAAGTTATGAGTTTTTTTCCTTCTTTTAAAGTTAATAAAAATGAATTCATTTTCTACGATAAGGTATAAGTTGTTGTTTATTTCATGGATTCCTTGATCACCATGATAAGCATGATTTATGATGTTTACTATACAGGTGCTATTTAATCTTTGCTTGTTTGTGACTGCAGGTTTGCAAAGATAACTCCTTCAAGTGCACGAGGGACAACAACTACTTCGAACAAGAATCAGATCTACGGTAAGTTCTTAAACACCTTTATAGTATTCTTTTATGAATCGTATATGTTTAGAGAAATATAGGTTTATTTGGTTGTTTTTTGCTAGATTACCTTTTGGTACTAGGGAGATCTATCTTGTCCGTAAGATTGATTAATTCGTCCAACAAAAAATTGGCGACTCAAAAAAACCCGCCGAGTTCTTTCCGTCTTTCTTTCGTAAATTAAATTTAAAGTCGGCCATATGAGTACATTTTTATCCCTTTTTCAAACTCATTAAAACTTACGAAAAAGTGAAATTTGGAGTCCTTTTTTAAGCCCTTTTCAGACTCTCTAAACATGAAAAGATTGTTTAGCACTTGATTATTTGAACTTGTTAAAATAAATGAATGATCGTCCCTTCAGTATAATTTTACCCCTTTTACGGACTGAAATGGACTATTTACGAAAAAGGTATACGTTGACTAATTACGGTCAATAGAGTTCTCTCCCACATTATTTTATCCTTTTTCGGGCTGAGAGACTATATTTACGAAAAATTACACCCATGGAGTCTTCTTAAGTAAAGTCAAAAAACTGATTTGAGGTCAATTCTAGAAGGTTCTAGATAAGAATTTTTGGGGATGAGTATGATTTAGTAAGGTGCATGTATCCTTAATTTTTTTGTGCAACACAAATTGTATTCAATTTGAATACTTTGAGTATGACCCAAGTTCAATATATGGGATACATTATTGATGAAAGGGGGGTGCATGTGGATCCAGCCAAGATCCAAGTCATTCGGGATTGTCCACCCCCAACCACTACAACAGAGCTTTGAAGCTTTTGGGTCTTGCTAATTTCTACCGGAGGTTCGTGTTGGGATTCTCTCATATCACTTGGTCCTTGAGTCAAGTCACCAAGGGAGGAGCGAAAGAAAATTTATTTTGGTCGGAATCTCAGCAGAAGGCATTCATAGAATTCAAACATCGCCTCTATTCTGACCTGGTGCTCACACTACCAGACTTGCAACAACCCTTTTAGATCGAGACATATGCCTCTAACTATGCTATTGGGGCAGTTCTTACTCAACAGGGGCATCCAGTGGCATATCACAGTGAGACATTGTCTGACACAGTTCGCAAGTATCCTACTTATGAAAAAAAAAAATTATTCCATTTTTTAGGCTTTTCGACAATGGAAGCATTACATTTTGGGGAAGGAAACAATCATCCACACAGACCACTAGCCCCTGCAGTTAATACAGACACAAGGGAAGTTGCAGAATGATCGCCATCAGAAGTGGTCCACATATCTGCAAGAGTTTCATTTGAACATCAAGTCCAAAAAGGGTAGCACCAATAATGTTGCAGACTACCTCAGCAGATCGGTGATCATGTGGTGCTAGCGTTGAGCTCCAAGAATGTTCTTTCTTCCACCACATTCCACTCCATTTATTTTATCCATTATTAATCCCAGGCTCAAATGATCAATGAAATTAGTTAAAATTGCTTTAAGAATGAATATCGTGGCTAACTTGCTATGTTTTTATGATTGTGTCATTGTAGTACTTTTTGAACTGAAACTAGCTACAGAATGCAGACATTCTGTAGCTAGTTGCCAATTCTGTAGCCATCTTCATGTTTAAGCAGGTTCCAGATGTCCTCTCAGGGAAAGCCACACATGGTCATATTCCACGTCATGCCCTCAGCATTTGTTGCTCTCCATGAAGATCGAACAGAATTCTGTACGTGGTTATGCACGTGAGAACTCAAGCTAGGAGATAGACTCCTAATAGGACAAGGACAGTCCAGATGTCCTTTGTCATATTACGATGCCACCTTTAGAGTTCTAGTTCAATTTTAATATGGAAAGACAGTAATCCCTGTATTATCTCAAGTTCTGTTATGTAAATTTGCTATAAACATGCTCGGGAAACCGAGAGAAAAAGGTTAGATTTTGGTTAGATTTTATGGTTGACTGCTAGATCTTTGATGTCCGAGAATACTCTGTTTTGAGGTGATTCCTTTTTAATGAAAGAAGCAGCATTTCCTTGAACGCGTTGAGTCAATTTTGAACTATATTTCGTGCTACTCTGGTGGTAGAGGGCCCCTGCCTCCTAAGTGGCCTTGTTTATACAGTAGATAAGTGTTTTAGCCTCTCTTTTATTTCTAGTTTAAGTAGATTTCTGAAGCTTATGTTCATATTTGTTTATACTTACTATCGCAGTCAAACTTACTGTAATCAACTCTTCCAAAATATCATTATGAATAATAAGGCACAACTGTGATAGTGTAGGTTTTAGTTGCATTTACTTTCATTAGTTATCACAGTTAAAACTTACTCTAATAAACTTTTCCAAAATATCATTATGATGGATAAGGTATAACTGTGGTATTGTAGGTTTTAGTTGCTAGTTTACACCAAGTGGCATAGCCAATCTTACTCTTATAAAGCTTTTCCAAAATATCATAACAATGAGTAAGAAGTAGCTGTGATGTCTTGGATTTTAGTTGTATTTGCTTTTAGTCTTGTGTTTATGTTCAATTGCTTTGAATAATACAACCATACTTGTTCTCACAAACTCTTCCAAAACATCATTCATACTGAACGAAATGGACTGTAGAATTCCTTAGGTTAGTTGCATGTTAACTTAGTCATAGCACTCCGGAGTTAGAATGCATGTGATTCAGCTCTGTCATTTCATTTCAGTTTGATAATGGATTTTCAGTCTAACATTGTTCACTGTACTCCAAATAGACTAGTGGCACTCTAGTTTAGTTTTAGCTCACTGTATTAGCACTCCAGTCTAGTTGTCATCCATTGCATTTTTAAGTTATATTAGTTGTTAAATTCAAATACCACGGTCTTCATTATTTACAAAACTTCTTTTGTTCCAACCTTATATTAATACACAATCATTTGGATAGGAGTTAGTATCAGTATAAGACCTAGAATATTTTGCAATCTTTTTACCATTTCACAAACAAGCCTTTTTCTCAAAAGACCATTCTAAAAAGGAAATCTATAACTTTTGGAATGAGGCCTAGTGGTGTTAAATTGAGTTGCAGAACAGAATTAGAAGCTAGTTTAGAATATAAGTCTTATGGTGCTACAAATGTTCTTTTCCAAATATATTCCAATAGACCTTTAATCATGGATGAGATGTTGTAACATTGTAAGTTGATTGTTTGATTGTTTAGTTAGGAGAAATTTATTTACACTTAACTTCCCATTTCTCAAGCTCTTCCAAAACATCTTTAATGAATGAATTGGAAAAGTTAAGCTCATGTTGTGATTTATTTCCTTGAAGTCATTATCAAGCTTTGTATTTTGCTATCCATAGTTTAGGCTTTGTTTTGTTTCAGTATTTGCATTTGTCATTTGTTATCCATAATTTAGGCTTCACTCTGTTTTTAACCAGTAGCTTCTTTCCACCAGCATTTAGTTCTTTCCCTTGTGAACATAAAACCATAAAAAACCCAAAAACATCATAAAACACTAGACACAACGTAGTGAGAAACAAATACCTAGGCACATATAGTGCACCACACTTCAGCAGTTTACCAACCCTGGTTGACAATTAATGAACTCAATTTAGGAGACTAGGTTGAGCACAAACACTAACCACCATTCTCAACTCTTGTGGGCATGATACTTCTTATTGGCTGCTTTTCTACAAGAGCGATCCAAAATTTGGCAACACATACAAGGCACTCTTGGGAGATACGAAAGTTCCAAATTTTCACCTCTAAGATGTGATTTTATGTCACCTTGGACACCTTTGTGTTCCTTCAAGCGAGCGTGCCAAGATGATATGGGAAGCACACTACATTCGAGTCATTGCATTTCATGGTTGAGAAAATAGTGGCAGTACTATAGAAGTATTTCTATTGGCCGAACCTTCAACAAGATGTCGAGAAGTACATCAAATCCCGCACTGCTTGCGCCATTTCCAAACCGACCATCAAGAATCATGGCCTCTATACTCCGCTACCTACCCCTAGTCGACCTTGGGAATCCATATTCGTGGATTACATGTCGGGCCTTCCTTATACTAAGCATGGAAACGACTGTGTTTTCGTGGACGTTGACAGATTCTTGAAGATGGAAATTATGGCGGCTTGCAAGAAGACTATCACAGCAAAAGTCATTGATAAACTCTTCTTTGAACGAGTGTGGGTGCACTTTGGGATCCTGTTATCCTCCCGTGTTTTACAGAATGCACTGGGTGACTGTGTATATTTTACAAGCAACTAAAGGTAGCATTATTTTCCTATCAACTATCTTTAGAAATCTCATTGTCTTCATTATCCTAAATCTAACTGTTTCACTATCTTTCCATCTCTTCCTTCTGAAGTTTACCACACTGTTCCAAAAAGACTCCATTTTTAGGGACCATTAACGTCATTTTCATTACCTTACCCTTACTCTCATGGTCTCTTTCCTCTAAAATACCCATTTCTTCCTTTCCTAAGAACCCCCATTCATCATTAATTCCTCTAAAAACATTAAACAATGTAAAAGCTTCCTTTTACAATGTTTAAACTAATTTTTAAGCCTTTCGGGTGTTTTAATTTTTATATAAAAAAAAAAAATTATGTTAAAAAACCCACCCTTATGAAATAAAGGCCTTAAGCCCCTTTTCCCTGTGGAAATTTTGCCTCTGCATTTTATTTCATACACCCCGCATACCTTATAAAGGACACCTTAACCCCTTAGAATATTTAAACATAGGCCCCGCATACACCGAAACCCGCGCCCCTTCATATTCTGCTACATGTCCGCCCGGACCCCACTCCTCCGACTTACCCTTTCCTCAAAGGTTAAAGGGCCTGCAACTTCAGTCACCCGATCATTTCACTACCCCAGAGCGACGACGGAGAGTGGTTTCGCCCCCCCTCCGCCCACTTCTCATTAATGCCAGGATGGGGGGGGGGGAGTCTAACGTTAATGGCAGCCCCTCTAAAGTTCGCCCCCCTCCGCCTAAAATCGGAAACCACCATACACCCCCGGCGAAGTCCACAAACGGTTTTTTAAGCCGCTTCCTTGCTCGCGCAAAATCGCTCTCCCCTCTTCACGCCAAAACTCCTCTGCCTCCATTAAAAATGCTCCAGAGCCCTGCAGCTCTGCGATGAGGTCCTAAACCACCATTTTTTCACCACTGCAAACTCTCCAAGTTCCCGATAAACCCCAGATAAGCACAGAAAGCCAAAAATGCAAGATTTAAGATTAAGTGTTTTTTTATTGTCCAGGTTCGATGGCGAAAAATGCCTAGATGCATTTCCAAAAGGTCCAAGAAATGTACAAAAAAAGTCTCTGGGTGACTATCTAGAGGGTTTAAACTATTCCAAAGGGACCAGAGACCGAAGTTTAAACTCTAGCACCAATGAAACATGGTCATTGGATATCATAAAACCCTCTATCACCATCAGAATGCCTCCCTGCACATAAAAACACGACCACCAACAGAAACACAGTGAAGAAGTTAAAAAATTGAAGGGACTGTAACAAAGTAGTGGAGGTTAGAAGGCTAGTCACAGTTCAAAAAAAAATCATGAGGGCTCGCCAACAAAGCAAAAATTAAAAATGATGAAGACAAACAGAGATGCAGGGAAGAAGCACAGTTGGAAGACTGTGATAGTGAAGATTAAAGGGTTAATCACAAATTAAGAGATTAAACACAGATAAAGGATAGAAATGTAGATAATTAGAGGATAAATCCAGGTTTTAAAAACTTGAATCAGAGGTAAATGCACAAGCACAATAAGATCAAAGTCAAAACAAAATACAGAGATGAATATTAAAGCTTAAAGGATTAAATCAAAGATTAGAGGACAGCGAGGCAAAGATAAAGCAATCAGTGAAGACAAAATCAAGTTCAAAGGCCTAAAAAAGAGTGTTAAGGCTAAAATAAAGGTAGATCTGCACCTAAATAGATTCTAATGACTCAGCAAAGAGAAATTACTTCTTCAAGGGTATTTTTTCCACCTATAGCATGTTTTCTTTCAAAAGATATCAACATTTATTAAAAACAGTCAGAGATATTTTAAAGTAGCTCAAAATTTATTACAAAAGTTATTAATAGGCCTTAAAGTCAAAACATTTCACCTATATTCCCTCAGAAGTTAAGAATATGAGTTATTATTCAGAGAAGTATCTTCAGATATTTTGCCTTGGGCCCTACGTGTTCACAAAGGTCAAAAACTCATTAACTCGGTAATAAATACACATATGAAACCCTAGCTTAGATCACCTCCTCATTCTGCATATAAATATTGCAGATGAGCCTCATTATTAATGTTGGTTGCTGAGTTAAATCTGAGGATTGATGAGTTGATGAGCTAGTTGAGGAATACTAGGCTGGATAGGAAAAGCTTTGAGCTGCAGAAACCTTTGTACTGGAGTATGTAACTGGTTTGAACATCAATAATACAAGCACGTTTATAGGATCCTTGATCTATGTTAATGGTGAAGTTTTTCTTCTCTGTTATTTTTTTCCTTATGTTTTCCATTCTGTCGATTTTTCTCTGATAAAAGAACAGAAAATTTAGAATAGGATTTATTGTTGTAGCACCCTATTTCTGTCTGCATTCTTTATCTTTATGTTTTCTTCTGCAAGGTCTGATTGGAGAATTCTTAACTGCCCTCCAGTTCCATCTACCTTGTTATCTTAGAAATGATTCAATAGAGTGAAACCAGGGAAATTTATGGTGAGCCCATGTCCCTTGAGTACGGCTTGAGATGTTGATTTTAGGATCTTATTTAAAGTATGCTTAGTAGAGTCTAAACCAGGGAATTCTATGGTATGCCATGTCCTCTGTTCTACCTCAAAATGTTTCTTAAAGATCCTTAGAGAGTTATTCAAAAGCATATTAGATTGTTTCTATTTGATCTTAGGCTTCTCTCAATGTTATCTTACATGTTTTCTTTATCTAAAAGTAGTCTTATGATTACTGGATTGTTGTCTGAAAGGTTTTATTTTTAAAATTTGGTCCAATGAAGTCTATGGTTTCCCCTGTCCTTTGGCTTGCTTCAAACAGTTACATAAAAGGCTTTTCTTGTCTAAATAGAGCTAAAATATTCTTAACTGACTATAGCTTTGTTTCCTTCACAACTTATTATTGTTTCATATCAACCTAATCTAAAGAGATCCATCTAATATAGTTAGCTTGCCCTATGAAGACCCTTGTAGATTTTTTGAACAATTACACCCTTTTATGACTCCATAGTCCAATGGATTAATGTTTTCTCATAGTCTATCTTTTCATATGGAACATTCCCTCAATCAACTCCAACCTTTGATCTATCAAATGAACTTTCAATCAAACAAAACCAAAAAGTTCTTAGAGCTTCATAACTAGGCTAATATCATAGACAAAAACATAAATAATATCATTTAAAGACACTTACATAGAGATATACCTCTCTGAATCTAGGTGTTGGTGTCCCGTGTTTTGATAGTTTGGCAAATAAAAAGACAAGGCAACATCAGAACCAATATTTAGAGTTCCAAGATCTAGTCCTCCTATTCTCAGAGAGGGATCTCTCAAATATTTGTTTGCAAAGGTTTATCGTGTGTGCTTTGAGTATTGATTTTAGACTAGTTATTAAGTGTAGGTGTTTGTTTGTTTGGTTGGTTGGATTGATACAGCAGAACATGAAAGGTCTAGGAAGGATAGATAGAAAGAGGAAACGTCAGCTTCATTGGGCAATGGAGTCAAAATAAGGTCATGAAAAACTTATCAATGGATATGGGATATCAAAGGGCAAATCTAACTTGGCCACAGCATCCTTTGGTTTGGAGATGAGATGGACATCAATGATTTGGAAAGAGAATTTTAATTCTTAAACAAAGGGAATTTGAAAGCACAACTTGAACAATAAAGAGCTATTTGGTAGAAAGGGCTAACCATAGCTTCTACAAATCATGCCTTTAAGCAAACAATGGTTTCAAAACAACTTTTAAAATTAAATCTAAGATTCGGGGAACACCCTATTTCCTCAAATATTTTATTTCAAATTACTTAGAAAACATAAAAGATTCATTGATAATTGCAGTCATAGAAGATGGAACACCTAATACATCTATGATTACAACTATAAAGACCTTTAAGGCAACTTTTTAAGCAAGGACAAAGGGAAATATCATAATAGACCTCCTTGGCTTACTATAAACATAAATACTTCAAAGGGAGACTTCAATAACAGTTTTTAAGTGGCAGCAGGCAAGCAGGGAGAACCATAAATCATGCTAAAACCAACTATTTGAACCATTAAGGAAATAAACAAGAATGAAGACTAAAGAGAGAGATTAAAGACTCTAAAATACTTGAGCAGAAGAAAACATAAAACAGTGAAGGATGAACAGGTCTAAGGTGCTTCCAAGAGTCATTTCTTAGCCTAAAACTTTCAACCTACTATAGTAATAAATTATGGAATAGAATGAAAACAGGAGAAAACATTGAACAGTTTAGAATACTTCACAAATAGCTAAGCTCATGGATCCAATGATAGAGCCTTCTCAGGAACAAGCATGCAACAATATCATCAAGGCTTCCAAGACTTCAATTTCTTCTTCAACTTCAACAGATTATGTATTATTTCAGAGATTTTCAGTATTACAAACTAGTGATCAACCGACAACCAACCAACAAATCCTCATCTTCTACAGAAGTATTTATAGAAGAATGAGGAGGTGAGATCTCACTAAAAATATCTCTTAGGGAAATTAATATAGAGTGATGACTTCTGGGCCTTTGAGGGGATCGATGAAGAATTTTTACAAGTGTTTCACTGTATTGATTGATATACATTTATGCATTAAGCTCGGTGGGAGCATTTGTTGACTTTTGAGGCTCTTTTTCATGTTGGAGTAACTCGACAGATATTTTTTTGCATTAAGTCTCTTGCAGAAGTAACTCTCTGGCTGCATTTGAGGAAAATGTATGAATTTTCTTAATAACTTTGGCCTCTGTTTGATTGCTTGTGAGGCGCAGGTAGCACTATGGTAGCTGGGAGGAATCAATTTGCCTCAGATATGGCGGTGGAGGCCTTTCTGTCTGATAACACTTATGATGTTCCTTTAACTGTGTTTTAATTCTGGGGATCAGGATTTTGATAATCATTCTTAGCTGTAATCCCCAAATAATCTTCAACCTTCTGTTTTTGCTGCGTTCTTTCTTCGACACTGATACTCTTTTAATTGTAATTTAATAACACAGTGTCTTGTTGATGTGCAGGCCGCGCAGGGCTCTCAAGGCATCAATGCCCATAAAACATTGACGAGACACGGAGTAGAGCCTTTGTAGTCCCTTCCCTTTGATAACCGAAAGGCCAGAGGATCGTCATCCTCGGCTTTCTTTTCCTTTATATTACGGGAAAAACATTCGAAACCTGCAAAATAAACAAAACTTTCATGAAATCCTGCGTTTACTTGGGTAAACTGCTATAGAGGTTCGGATTAAGAGCGTGGTCGTTGGATGGCAACATCCAACGGTTGGGATCTGTTTTGCGGAGGTTTAGAGGAGAGTGGAGGGAAGAATTAAGTTAGATCTGTCGATCTGCAGAGATCGAAGGTTGGGAGCAATCTGGGATGTATAATAGAGAAAAAAAGAAAAAATACAAAGAAAACAGGTTAAAAAACCTTAGGCGGAGGGAAAAATCGATTAAAATCGAAATGGGGTTTGGGAGGAACACGAGCCGTCAGATGAGATCAAAAAGACGGTCCAGATGCAATCGGAGGCATTTCAATCGGCGGGGAAAGAATTTTCACAGCGCTGACAACTTACGTGCGATTAGGTGAGGGCCATTGATATGAGGATCTGATCAACAGTGGAGAGTGAATCGGAGGGATGGCCGATTGGGGGAAACAAACAAATGAACCGATCGAAAAATGCGATGCGATGTAGCGTGAGCCGTCGATCTAAGGATTAGATCAATGGTGGAGAATGAATCGGCAATCGGTGGTCAGAGGTGACAAATAAAAAGTGTCGATCAAAAAATGTGATGCGATGTAGCGCGAGCCGTTTGATCGGTTTAAGATCAACGGTGGAGATTGCTTCATAACGCGTTTTGGCGGAAACCCTTTATGATATACAAAACCCAAAATTTTTAATAAAACAAAGGTTTTGGCATGGGCAGGGTACATATATAACATGGTTAGGCGCTCGTCTGCAGGGCCTTTGGATGTATGGAATGTAATATGCCTGAGGCATATATAACGAAGGGCCAATCGCAATCGAAGCCTCAGGCTCGGGCTTTTCAATCAACCCATTGGAATTTTGCGATTGGCGCCACGGGAATTAAACTCTTGGTACCAAGCGTAGGTTATATGGAATGGAAAGCGGTGGGGTTTATATATACGGGAGCTAATCGCATCGGAAAGTTTGATTTGGGTCTTTACAATCAACCCATTGTAGATTCTTCCGATGCGATTGCGCGATCGAGTCTTTTTAATCTAACCATTGAACTTTTGAAAATCATTGTATGGGCGCGTTAGACCAAAACTTTGGAAAAAAGGGTTTTTGTATTTATAAAGGGAAAAATGGATCGAGAATGGATTTTTTCAATGTTTTAAGCGTTGAAGGCGGGCCCACGAGTTATATGGAAAAACAATATGATCAGGGTTTATAAAACCCGAGGCTTAATCGCATCGGAGTTTTTGTAAATGGAAAAAGGACTTGTGCACTTGGATGTTTGCGATGTGATAAGTGCTGAAAAGGGTTAGCGCTTGGTTCCAGCTCCAAAGCGTATGGTGGGGAAGTGGTTAGGACTTAGCCCAAAGGGTCTTAAGTCCATAGTAACAAAAACTTGTTTTTTATGGATTATTCAGAGTTTTTCAATGGAATTTGAGGGTTTCGGTAAGGTTAAAAAGTGAGTTTTTAACCTTGTAGAAATTTTTTTCATGAATGGAAGAAAAGGAATTATGAAAAATAGAGGAGTTTTATGGAGGAAAAGGGAAGAAAAATGAAGGTTATTCTGAGTGGGGGAAGGGAAAAAAAATGGTTTTGCAGCAGTCTTTCTCTTGGACTTTAGCAGAATTTCTGAGTATTGAAATGGGAACAGAAGTGAAGATTTAGATAGAGGCATGAGCCCTTCAAGATTCTTCAAGAGCCAAGACTTTTTTGCAATAAAATTTGTTCCTTTAAGGCTCCAAAAATTATTTAGCCAGCATTTGATATAACAAATTTTATAGTTGGCTAACAGTGGCTCCACTTGGGGATGGTGCCTTCTTGAAGGCATCAAGAATTTCAGACTTGCATTCTCTGGGAGGCTGACTTGTGCCTGATCCATTGGGCTGCCCTTCTTTTTCTGGGATTATCTTGCTCTAAAAACACATTAGAAGCCATAAAAACAATGGCTCTTTCATCAACAAGCTTTCTACCTACCCAATCCTACTGATCTAACATTTTTCTTCATTAGAGTGCACTTGGATTGGCAAACACTCTCACAACATTTTATTCTTTTGAAAGTAGAAAAACTAATCTACTTCTAGTCCTTATTTCTCCATGGAATCAAATTAAACAATTTATTCCATATGATTCTCTACCTAATCTACTGTCTGTTGGGATTAAACTATCCAACACACTTTATTCTCTAAATTCTACAACAGAAAATTTTTTTAAAAAAAACATTCAAGTCAAGATTAAGCTGCTTGACTTGATGCTGATCTATGGCATAAGAACAACTACACATAGACATTATTTTTCACAAAATTAAAAAAAAAATGAAGGCTTAAGATCTAATTTTTTAAAGCACTTCCTTCCTCTTTTTACAGCTCTGTTTTTGAATTTGTTTGAGCTATTTTTTGCTTATCCCCTGGTTCAAATTTTGAGCTAATTAGAACCATATTTACCTCTTCTTTGACTCAGGATTTGAAAAATATTTGAGTCACTCTCTTTGCTTGGAATATTTAGGTTCGGATTTTGAGCATATTTGAACCTTTGATTTCTATCCTAAACTATCTACTGATAAACCAAGATTAAACAGTTCGGCAAATCAAATTCACTATCCTATCAACAGAAAATTTAAATATAATTAGTCAATATTAGGCTGTTTGACTGATTAGAAGTGTGTTTTCAGGAGTGGCATTTAAGCTTGCACACTTTCAGATTTGTTTCTCTTTTTTGGTATGGGGCTATACCTTTCTTGTTTTCACAATCTGCCCTCTTTTCTTTCTTTCTCTGTTTTTGTATTTTTTATTTTCATAACTTTGAATGCAATGTTAAGACTATGATATTTACAATGGTAGAATAAAATGCTTTAAAACTTATGACTCTTGGCAGAACTAATGCTTGACCATTCTGCCATTGACAGGACCTACATACAGATCTTCTCCATTCGATTCCTTCAGGAAAAATGCATTGTGACCCCTCTTAGCATGAATAATATAGGGCCCCTTCCACAAGTTCTCAAACTTGCCATGTTTTCCCTTCTCTTCTCTCCTTGAATCCCACTTAAGAACAATATTTCCAACTTGGAAATTTTTTTCCTTAGTCCTTTTGTCAAATAGCTTCTTCATATTTTCTTGGACCAACTGTGTTCTCTCATAAACTTCTTCTCTAGTCTGCTGTAAATGGATTGTTTGGTTGATTCTTCTCTGCATATAATTCTCTTCAATCTGCACTTCTTGAAGGAGTTTCATGACTGGAACTCCCACTGAGGTAGGAAAAACTGCATCCATGCCATAAACTAACTGATAGGGGGACATATTTATTGATTTCTTTGTAGTTAACCTATTAGCCCACAAGGCATGAACCAACTTACTGTGCCATGATTTTTTATTCTGTTCCAACAATTTCTTAATGATATTGATGAGGCTCTTGTTGGAAGATTCAACTAATCCATTTCCTTGGGGATAGTAAGCAGTGGAATGGCCCAAGGTTATGTGGTGTTTGTAATAGAAATCAACCATCTTCTTAGATTTAAAAGCAACAACATTGTCTGTTATGATTTTTCTGGGACAACCAAATCTGGATAGGATATTTGTTTCAAGGAACTTGATAATGACAGAGTCATTAGCATTTCTGGAAGGTATAGCTTCTATCCACTTGGTAAAGAAGTCAGTGGCTGTGAGGATCCACTTATGTTGAGCTGAGGAGGATGGATGGATTTCCCCAATGAAGTCTAAACCCCATTGTTGAAAAGGTGCTTCAACTCTAATAGGATGTAAGGGTAAGGGAAGAATTTTTCTTTTGCCATCAAAGATTTGACACTTATGGCAAGACATGACCAACTTTTGAGTGTCTGGGAAAAGGGTAGGCCAATAGTAACCAGATCTAAGAATTTTGTTTGCTGTGGCCTTCCAGTAGAGGTGTCCTCCACATTCTCCGTCATGCAATTCATGCATGATTTTTCCTGCATCATCTTCAAGTAAACATTTAAGCAAAATTCCAACAACATTTTTCCAATATAATACTCCATCTAATATGCAAAAACTCAAATATTTTTGTTTCAAAAATCTAGCTTTAGTTTTAGACAGAGAAGGAGGGGTATTTAAATATAAAAACACATAAACAATGTCAGCATACCAAGGAGAATTTAGAAAATTTTCTTCAATAAAAGGAGTAGTGGATTCTTCTATTTCTTCCAACACATCTACCATATTTATGTCAAGTGCTTGGAAGTTAGACTCAGCCATAAGTTTTGCTAATCCTTGCCCTTTAACTAGTTTGGTGGGCCTAATTTCTAAGTCATATTCAAGAATAGTTGCAATCCATTTTCCCCTTTTACCATCGGGGTCTTGACTTAGAATGTCCTTGACAACAGTATGTGGAACAAAAGCAATTATGTGAGAGTGTAAAATATAGACCCTAAAGTCTTTTAATGCTTTCACTAATGTTAAGGCTTGCTTCTCCATGATGTTATATTTGAGAGGAGCATCTCTTAAGGCCCTACTAAAGAAAGATATTGGTTGTTCTTGCCCCAAATCATTCTTTTGAAGTAAAACTGCAGCTATTGTATGTTCAGATGCAAAGGAAAAGATGTAAAAATATTTGGTAAAATCTAGACTAATCAGGACTGGTGTTTGAGTAAGAGCTTGTTTGACCAGTTCGAATGATTGTTTAGCTGGTAAAGTCCATTTTACACCGAAATTTTTCTTAAGCATGTTTGTAATGTTTTTTAATAGCTCAGCAAGATTAGGAATAAACCTCCTCAGAAAATTAATCTTTCTGATGAAAGATTGCAATTCCTTGAGGCTCCTTGGATGGCTGATCTGCAATATGCCATCTATCCTTGTAGGGTCTATTTTGATTCCCTCTTCCAAAATTATATGGCCAAGAAGTTTACCTTCTTGGAGACCAAAGAGTGTCTTCTTGGGATTCAATGACAAGCCAAATTTCCTACACTTCTCAAAAACTTTTCTTAGGTGAATCAAATGTTCTTCATCAGTTTTTGAGAAAACAGTTATGTCATCAAGGTAAATGATTATGAAATAGCCAATATCTTTAGAAAAGGCTATGTACATGGCCCTTTGGAAGGTGGCCCTTGCATTAATTAATCCGAAAGGAATTTTGACATACATAAAGATGTAGGTTTTAACCCTGAGCAACGAGAAATTATCTACACACGAATCTTATAACATAAAATAAAAAATGGTAGAGAGCATAAAAAATAAAACGGATAAACACGGAGATTTTCCCTTGGATCCCAAATCGGGACGACCAACTTGATTTTTCATTATATTCCTTTTAGTGTTACAACACATATATATACATGCCGAAGCATACATAAACCCCAATCCATTAACCCTGGATTAGAACATAACCGTAGTTCCCTTGACCAGATCTACAAAATACCAGGGGCTAAAAACCATCGTACCCCAAAACCATGTGCAAAATCACGCACAAAACATGGGTGGGTTCGCATATGAGTGGGACCGCATACCAAAAAAAAATTCGCCGGGGCGCTGCCCCCCCCCCTGTGACCCCCCTGCTGCGCCCGACGCGCATGGGGCTAGTCGTGGAAATAATATAACACATACCCAACATTCTCCCACTTGTTGTTTTCTTTCCACAAGGGGCCGCAGGAGAGCTTAGTCATTTGGCCAATTCTTCAACACCCATTGTTTCTCTACACCAAGAGAACTTCTAAGTGCTCACAGACTTCGTCAATGCATCTGCAACATTCTTCAAAGTGTCCACCTTTACCAGCAACACCCTTTTAGCCTCAACCATATCTCTAACAAAGTGATATTTAACATCAATGTGCTTTGTCTTTGAATGATAAGCAGGGTTCTTAGCCAAGAAAATTGCACTTTGGCTATCACAGTCTATCCTTATAGCTTGTTATACCAACCCCATACTTGAACACAATCTCTGCAACCAAATTTCTTCCTTGCTTGCATGAGTGGTTGCTATGTATTCTGCCTCTGTAGTTGAAAGAGCCACTACAGACTGTCTTTTACTCATCCAACTGACTGCGCCTTCAAATAGGCTAAACACATACCCACTTGTAGATATGATTTGGTCTAGATATATAGCCAAATCTGCATCAACAAAACCACGAATGTCAAACATTCTTTCCAATCCTGGTCTTCCTTGGTAGCACAAGCCATAATCACTAGTGCCACGTAAATATCTGAAAACCCGCTTCATTGCTGTCCAATGCTCCTTCCCTGGGTTTGACATAAACCTGCTCAATACTCCCACTGCATGTGCAATTTCTGGTCTAGTACAGACCATTGCATACATCAGGCTACCCATTGCACTTGCATATGGAACACGGGACATATCATCCTCTTCTTCTTGTGTCTTGGGACACTGTTCAGCAGACATCTTTGCACCTACAAGATTAGCAACACTCACCGGTTTACTATCCTGCATATTGAACCTCTGCAATATAGTCTCGACATACTTCCTTTGGTTTAACCAGAGCTTCCTCTTTGCCCGATCTCTCTTAATTTCCATGCCCAAAATATAGTTTGCAGCAACAAGATCCTTCATGTCGAATTTGGAGAACATTTGGGTCTTCAAATCTTGGATAATTTCTTTGTCATTTCCAATCAACAACATATCATCCACATACAAGACCAAATAAATAACACGGTCACCAATTAATTTAAAATAAACACGGTGATCCTCCTTGCTTCTGGTGAAGCCAAGTCCCCGTATATAGGTATCAAATTTCTGATACCACATCCTTGGTGACTGTTTTAACCCATACAGAGACTTCTTCAACCTGCATACCAGTTCTTTCTTACCCTTCACCATAAAGCCTTCGGGTTGCTTCATGTAGATCTCCTCTTCTAGATCCCCGTGAAGAAATGTTGTCTTCACATCCATCTGTTCTATCTCAAAATCAAATGCAGCAGCAACAGATAAAAGTAATCTAATAGAAGTAACTTTGGCAACAGGAGAAAAAACATCACCAAAATCAATTCCCGGCACCTGGGAATAACCTTTCGCTACCAACCGAGCTTTGTATTTCTCCACCTTGCCTTCTACATTCATCTTCTTCTTAAACACCCATTTGCTCCCAATGGGCTTCCTTCCAGCCGGCAACTCCACCGGATCCCATGCATCGTTTTTGTGCAAGGATGCCATTTCATCAACCATGGCCTCCTTCCAGAGTTTTCCATCCTCTGAATCTACTGCCTCCCTGACAGTTCTAGGTTCATCATCAGTTATAGTTAAGGCAAAACCTGAACAAAAAGTAGATGGACTATACCTTTCTGGTTGCCTTCTTTCCCGAACTGATCTTCTCAAAGCTGGAGTTTGTGGCTCTTCATCTTCTGAGTCTTCTTCTATTGTAGAGTCTGATTCATCCTCCTTTAGCTCAAACTATATCTTCTCAGGTTCCTTTGGTAGGAATTCATGTTTAACAACATCTTTCACTTCTCTAAACACCACATCTCGGCTGTACACAACCTTCCTTGTTTATGGGTTCCAAAGCTTGTAACCCTTTAAACCATCCTTATACCCAATAAAGATGCACCTTTCAGATTTATTATCCAACTTGGTCCTTTTATCCTTTGGAACATGTACATATGCATCACATCCAAATACCCTTAGATGTGAAGGAGAGGGTTTCTTACCAGTCCATACCTCATGTGGAGTCTTATCCTCCAACGCTGATGAAGGTGATCTGTTAACTAAGTAACATGCAGTCTCCACTGCCTCTACCCAGAATTCTTGTCCTAACTTGGTACCACTGAGCATGCTTCTTGCCTTTTCCATCAGTGTTCTGTTCATTCTTTCTGCAACTCCGTTTTGCTGAGGTGTGTATGGAGTAGTCTTCTGCCGTGCTATGCCACACTTCTTACAGAACTCTTCAAATTCCTTCTTGCAGAACTCCCCACCATTATCTGTCCTTAGTGCCTTTATCTTCTTCTCTGTCTGGTTTTCCACCAGAGCCTTAAATTCTTTAAATTTGTCAAAGACTTCAGATTTCTTCCTCAAGAAATATATCCATGCATTCCTTGAGAATTCATCTGTGAATGAAACATAGTACACAGACTTTCCCAGTGATGGAGGCGCTGGTCCGACATCCTTTGACACGGCTCTGTACTCTTGTTCGCCCTCTTAGCACCCGAGAAAACTCTCACGATTCTACTTCCCATTATACACAATGTTCACGAGAATCTGAAATCCGGAAGAAATTATACATACCTTCTACCATACCATTTCTATGTAGTATCCGAAGGCCCTTCTCTCCAATATGTCCAAGCCTTTGATGCCATAGCATGGTCTTTTCTCCAGAGACAGCTAGGCTTTCCACTCCACTTTCAGGAACCACATAACTGTTACACCCATCAATAACGGTGCTACCTTGTAGCTTGTATAGAGTTCCAGTCCGAACTCCCCGTATTAATACCAGTGCTCCCCGAACCATCTTGTAGGCATCTTTCTCGAACATTGTTTTTACACCTGCATCATCCATCTTGCTTACAGAAATCAGATTTCTGGCTAATGTAGGAATATGCAGAACACCAGGAAGTGTTCTAATCCTTCCACCTTGCAGCTTCAGCTTGACTTTTCCACGTCCGACGATTCTGGCCTTCCTATCATCCCCTAGGTATACATCGTCACCATCATATTTCTCATACTCGCAGAACCACTCCCTATGGGGAGTGAAGTGAAAGGATGCACCTGAGTCAATCAACCATGACTCATGATCTACATGTGTATTTGAAGAAGAAGCCAAATACACATCCCCACCTTCATCCGAGGTGGTTTTTGCCTCTGCAGAAGGAGCTTCATTAGATCCCTTTCCTTTCTCAGGAGCTTTAGATTTGCATTCCTTTTTGTAGTGCCCTTCCTTTCCGCATTTCCAGCACACCTTTACAAACTTTCCAGGAGATTTAGATCTCCCTCTAGATTTAGATCTCCCACTCGAAACCTTATTCTTGTTTCTATTCTGGGACCTTCCTCGTACGGATAAGGCATCTCCATTTTGACCCTCCATATTTCTCCGTCTCATTTCCTCCGACAGCAAGGCTGAGACAATGTCATCAAAATTCAAGGTAGTTGTGTTGCTACCTATTGCAATAACCAGACTGTCCCACGAGTCTGGTAGAGAACACAACAAAATGATGCACTTATCTTCATCTGAGATTTTAATATCAACAGATGATAGCTGACTTACCACAGTATTGAAGGCATTCAGATGCTCTATCACCGAGTCTCCATCCTTCATCCTCAGGTTATATAGCTTTTTCCGGAGGAACAACTTATTCACCAAAGACTTAGATTGGTACAAAGTCCCAATTTTTTCCCACAAATTCTTCGCCGTGGCCCCGAGATACATTCAACAACCTTTGAATACGAGACACACAACCGTGTTATTACTTTTAGCTTTAAGTCCGGTTCTTCCGGTCTTATTAAAACTTGTTATCCATTGGTTTAATGCTGGATCTACGCAATCTATTATCTTTCCAACACCAGCAGATCCTCCATCTTGAGCTTCCACAACTCAAAACTCCGACCATTAAATTTCTCGATCTTCTATCTTCCCGCCGCTCGCCATCTTCTTTCACAGCGAGAATCGATCCTGCAGATCTCCCACTGAACAGGGTCTACCTTAGGCCCAAGCAAAAAACCCTCAGCAGCAAAGGAGTCCCCTTGAAGCTAAAACAACTCTGATACCAAATGTAGGTTTTAACCCTGAACAGAAATTATCTACACACGAATCTTATAACAGAAAATAAACAATAGCGAGAGCATAAAACATAAAACAGATAAACACAGAGATTTTCCCCTGGATCCCAAATTGGGACTACCGGCTTGATTTTTCATTATATTCCTTTTAGTGTTACAACACATATATATACATGCCGAAGCATACATAAACCCCAATCCATTAACCCTGGATTAGAACATAACCGTAGTTCCCTTGACTGAATCTACAAAATACCAGGGGCCGAAAACCATCGTACCCCAAAACCATGTGCAAACTCATGCACAAAACATGGGTGGTTCCGCATATGAGTGGGACCGCATACCAAAAAAAATTTCGACGGGGCGCTGCCTGCGGCCCCCTACGCGCCCGATTACAGCATGCGAGTGCGTGGACTGATTTAATGGAAAAAGAATATAACACATACCCAACAAGGTGCCCCAAGGTGTGGTAAAAGAATTTTTGATTTGATCACTTGGGAGCACTAACACCTGGTTGTAACCCGAGAACCCGTCTAAGAGGGATATCCTTCTAGACCCAACTACCCTTTGAAGTATATGGTCCATTTTGGGCAAGGGGTAGTTGTCCTTTAAAGAGGCTCTATTTAAATTTCTGAAGTCAATACAGAGCCTGATTTCCCCTATTTTCTTTCTAACAGAAACTAATTTTGATACCCACTCTGAAAACCTAATGGGTACTATGATTCTAGCATCATGAATTTTTTCAATCTCTACCTTAACCAGAGGTAGTAAGAGAGGATTTATTCTCCTTAGTTTTTGTTTGAAAGGCTTTTGATTTTCCTTCAAAGGAATTTTATGCTGGATGATGCTGGTATCATATGATTTCAGGTCTTTATATCCCCAAGAAAAAACGTCTTTAAACTCTTTGAACAGCTCTATGTATTGTGATTTTATGTGAGCTGGGAGAGTACTGGATAGTTTGATCATCTTGGGTTCTGCTAGACTACGTATGTTATGCTCTTCCACGTTAGTCTCCACAGGCTCCATTCTCGGATTTTTGGCTACATCGTTAAAATCGAAAAGGTTTTCTAAACGTGTGAGACCTCTTGGAATTTGATCATTTTTGCATTGTAAAACTTCCAAGTCTTCTTGGTCTATATTGTCAATTATCTCTGCTTCAAAAGGATCCTCATAATGATTTATATCGGCAGAATGTGTTATTTCAGCTTCTGGGATTTCTTCGATATATAAACAGTTTTCTTTATAGCTAGATTCTGATATTGATATGGAGAAATTGTTTTCTGTTTTTAGGAAATTGTCTATGTGTTGGTCAGAATCAAACACTTGCCAGTGATCTTCGTTATCAGGAACTGCAGGCCTGTGTTTTACCTTTACGCTAAGCTGTTCATTTATCTCAGGTATTCAACAGTTACTGGCATTGAAAGCGATTTCATTTGCTAAATGATTAAGTGCTCTAGGAAAGAAAACAAGTTCATATTTTTCAAAGGTTTTTAATAAATCGAGGGCAGCGTTTCGATATTCCCTAAGCTTTGGATTTATGGCTGAGTATTCTCCTTTGATTTGTTTTATGATAAGTTCAGAATCTCCTAATATTGTTATATTTTGGGCTTCTAATCGTTTAAGCAATTGTAAACCTAGGAGAAGTGCTTCGTACTCATCAATATTGTTAGTGCATGGGAAATTTAATTTATATGAAAAAATCTGATTCGTATTTTGGATCCATACACCTGCCCCTGCACTTGTTTGATTACAGGATCCATCAAAGTTTATTGTCCAAAGTATGCCATTCCTATTTTCATTTTCTTGTTGTTGTTGACTGGTAATGTTTTGAATTTGATTGAAGGGAAGATTTGATTGTTCTGGTGAACTGATTGGGTCCATGTTTTCCTTATCTTGTTGATTAATTTCATCTTCGTTACATAAGATAAAGGAATCTAAACTTGATTGAATAGAATAGATTTGAGAGTTGTTTGGTTTGTCTATATTGCTCACCATGTATTTCATGTGAGATTCCCTGTATAGTCTTCTGTTTTGATTAAAAATGAGTATGGTGGCATAAGACATGTCCATTTGAAGGCTTCCCTGAATTTTGGCTCCCCATGATCTTGATAAGAGCATGCCATACTTAGGGGGAACATCAGCTACAACTATGTCCATGACTAAACTCTTAGCAGGGATTTGGGATAAGTTTACACACAAATCTTTGATTAAACCCAAACATTTGACTCTGCTTGAGTCAAAGGAATACAAGTCTTTGTATGGTTTAGTAATTTCTAAGCCTAAACTTTCCATCGCTACCTTGGGCATTATATTGTGCGAAGCTCCTGAGTCTAACATGGCATTATGTAAGATTTTCTCATGTATGTTCAAACTAACATAGAAGGGAGGGACGGCCCCTTCTTGGAATTTTCCTTCAACTTTTGGACCAAACAACAACTCAGGTTTGTCATCTATCAAATTTAAGGTGTAAGTATCACTTCCTAAGTTCAAAGCTTTCAAAACTTGGTTTTTTTACACCTATTGGGTTACTAGTTCAGCTAGGGGGATGGTAATTTTTATCTTAGCAATCTCTCCCTCAAGGCTGAAAGGAATAATAGACTTTTTGATATTTACATCGGCCTTTTCAATTGAATTCTTTTCAACAACTTTGATTTGATGAACCTTGTTTGGACTGGTAATTGGGAGAGTTTTATTAGGACCACTAGTTGAAGTGCTAGGGGTGCTCTGTTCAACAATTGGCTGGACACTTTTGTCTTTGTTTAAGTCTGGTTTCTTGGCCAAAATGTTGGTTTTCTCTGCTGTCTTTTTGGGCTGGTTTTCTGCGTTTTTCTTGATAGCAGTGCTAGTGTTCTTATCTTTTGAATTATCTATGCTTCCCTTGCTCCTAAGATCATATTGTTTGTGTACCTCCATGATTGCATTTTCAAAACCCAATCTATAGTCATTAGAATCTTCATAGGTGTTTGTATTTTGATCATAAGAGAAGAAATCTTGTTCTTCCTCAGTGAGGAAAACATCATCCCCACTGTCTGATCCAATCAAGTTTACATGAGATTCTTCCAACCTTTCCAACTCCCTATCTTCCTCATATTGATCTACATAGTTTTGTTGAAAGGGAGGTCTAATCTGTTGGTCACTTTCTTTTTGCTTATCTTGATTGTTGTCTCTTCTATAATTTTGATTTCTATTTCTGTTTTGATTGTTTTGAGGTTGCATTCTCTCAAGTATGCTCATCCTTTTCATGATCTCTTCCAACATCTGTTCTATTTTTGAGCTAGATGTGGAGGGTGTAGTGTCATCTTTATAAGTTACCCTCTTCTATGATCTCAACCTATTTCTTTTCTCAATTATGTTTGCTTCTACGCTCACAGCTCCTTTCTGCATGTCTTCTAAGGTTAAGTAATCCCTCTCCCTTAACTGATACATCATGTCCACATCAAGGCCTTCGGGATATCTTACTAAGGCCATGCCTTGAGGAGGTTTCATGTGAGGTGGAAGAGCATTGTAAATTCTATTAAACCTAGTGGAGTAGTCAGGAATACTCTCTCCTTGATTTCTCTTGAGGCTGCTATATTCTGCTAGTATTTGGAGAGGATTCTTTTTGAGTTCCCATTTGTTGATAAATGTTTGATGTAAGGCAGGGAGATCATTTATGCTGTTAGGAGGTAAGTTTTTGAACCATTTCTTTACATCTCCTCCTAAACTCTGGGCAAAGATCCTCATCTTCACAATTTCTTCTTCTATCTCCATGTAATCAAATGCATATTCCATTCTATCTTCATGATGTTGAGCTGTTGTAGATTCTTTTCCAGTGAAGTGAGGGATTTTGGACTGGTAATAATTTGGTAGGGGAAGTAGAGGTTGTGGTAACACTAATGGGGCATATCATGTTGCCATGGATGGAAATAGGGGTGGATTTACAAGAGGTGGATTTGCAACAAGGAAAGCGGGCTGTAATGAAGTGATTTGAATAGTGGATGTTGGATGAATAGATTGTTGAGCTGATCTTGGATGAGAGACACCTAAATTGAGAAGGAAATGTAAATCAGGTGGTGTGGTTTCTCTACTACCAGGATTTTGACTTTTTTGTGGGGATGAAAGTGAAGGCTCAGATTCTATTTGAATTATATAATCAAGTGACCTAGTTCTAAAAGGATTTCTTAAGTTGACTTGTGATTGGTGTAGAGCTGCAAGATTTTTAGGAAGTGAATTAGCTCTCAAGGGTGATCTGAAAACAATTGAAAATTTAATCTTAGGAAACTCCCTAAGTATACTCTCAGGGTTGTCAACTATTTCCGGCGGGTTTGGGTCAAGGAAGGCTCTAGTATGAATCTTTCTAGGAGCCACTATGTTGTGTTTTTCAGACCTAGCTAAAGAAAATTTTTAACCAAGTATGACAATCTTTTTAAGAGGCTAACTGATATTTTAAAGGAAGAAAACTTTAATCCTAAAGCCTTCTAACTGAGTTTGTATGATGTTACAAAGATTATGGATCTTCCCAATGGAGTCTTAAGGTCTGTTTTGTGGAGTCACCAGCTGGAAATTTTTAGCTCTTTTTTGGAGGTAAAAGGTTTTATTGTCCACCACCAAGTTTATTATGAAGCCAAACTAGAATGTTTTTGGGTTTTTCTAAGTTTCTCGATCTTATAGGTTATGAGAGTGTCCTAAATCTGACTTAACACTTAGCTAGGGTGTCAAAACATACAAAGTTCACTCTTATGGCTTGGTAACTTATTCTTTCAAGGTTTGATAAGGTTCTATGAGAATCCTAAGGGTCTCAAATAAGTCCTATCATGATTACCATTATGCTTGGTAGTGCTTGAAGAAGGTTACTTATGTTATACTGGGCCCTAAAAAGTTTGAAGAAGGGTTTTCAAACCACTATATTCTCAGTAGGTCCCACCGTGATCGCCATTATGTTGGTGTCCCGTGTTTTGATAGTTTGGAAAATCAAAAGACAAGGCAACATCAGAACCAATCTTTAGAGTTACAGGATCTAGTCCTCCTGCTCTCAGAGAGGGATCTCTCAAATTATTTGTTTTTGCAAAGGTTTATCTTGTGTGCTTTGAGTATTGGTTTTAGACTAGTTATTAAGTGCAGGTGTTTGTTTATTTGTTTGGTTGAATTGATACAACAGAATATGAAAGATCTAGGAAAGGTAGGTAGAAAGAGGAAGTAGTAGCTTCATTGGGCAATGGAGTCAAAAAGAGGTCATGACAAACTTATCAATGGATATGGGATATCAGAGGGAAAATCTAACTTGGCCATAGGATCCTTTGGTTTTTGGAATGAGATGGACATCAATGATTTGGAAAGAGAAGTTTAATTCTCAAACAAAGGGAATTTGAAAGCACAACTTGAACAATAAAGAGCTATTTGGTAGACAGGGCTAACCATAAATTCTACAAATCACGCCTTTAAGAAAACAATGGTTTCAAAACAACTTTTAAAATGAAATCTAAGATTCGGGGAACACCCTATTTCCTCAAAGATTTTATTTCAAATGACTTAGAAAACATAAAATATTCACTGATAATTGTAGTCATATAAGAGAGAACACCTAATACATCTATGATTACAACTATAAATACCTTTAAGGCAACTGTTTAAGCAAGGACAAAGGGCAAGATCAGAACAGACCTCCTTGGCTTACTATAAACATAAATACTTCAAAGGGAGACTTCAATAATAGTTTTTAAGTGGCAGCAGACAAGCAGGGAGAACCATAAATCATGTTGAAACTAAATATTAGAACCATTAAGGAAATAAACAAGCATGAAGACTAAAGAGAGATATTAAAGACTCTAAAATACTTCAGCATAAGAAAACATAAAACAGTGAAGGATGAATAGGTCTAAGGTGCTTCCAAGAGTCATTTCTTAGCCTAAAACTTTCAACCTACTTGTTAGCCAGCTATAAAAATTTTTATACCAAATGCTGGCTAAAAAAAATTTGAGCCTTCAAGGAACAAATTTCATTGCTAAAAATTGTTGGCTCTTGAAGACTCCTAAAGGCCTCATGCCTATCCTATGTCCCAACTTCACTGTTGTTCCCATTTTTTACACTTAGAAATCCTGTTGATTTCCAAGCCAGAATACTGCTGCAAGCACCATTACCCTTTTTCCCCTTCTTCCAAAACTAACTTTCATTTGCTTCCCTATTTCTCCATAAAATTCCTCTATTTTTCATAAGTTCTCTTCTTCCATTCATGAAAATCCACCTTTATAAGGCTTAAAACCCACTTTTAAACCTTATCCGAACCCTCCATTACCCTTGAAAATCATTAAAAAACTATAAAAAAACCATATTTTGGACTTAAGCTCCTCGGGCTTAGTCTTAGACCCCTTTTCCCATCGACCCTCGGTCACATCTTTTCGCATGGGCCAGCGGCCCCGCAATCGGGCGCCAAGCCATGTTTTGTATTAATATTTCTCGACTATAGTTTAAAACCTTGGTTTATATTGAAAATTCATCGGTTTTATTATTATATTATAAATCCTCGTCGGTTCAAATTTGATTCGTTCCATGCCATCGATCTGATCTGCAGATCGGACGGTGTGGAGTCCGTCTCCCGGTGATCCCCACATTCCACTAGCTGATTGCCGAAACTGCGCGGTTTTCATCGCATCGCCTTTGGGCAAAGGCGGTTTTTTCCTGATCACCAGCAATTCCATACATCGTGTGACACACATCCCCTGTACTTTTTCAAAACTTCTTGCTCATTGCACATTATTGTTCGTACGCGGACGCCCAGTGATATTGTCGTGCGCCGTCCGATCTGGGGCGGGCCATCCAACGGCTATCGCTCGCCGAAGATGCCCGACGCTTAACGTGGTCCCGGCGCGTCGTCCAGTTAATATCTGCCATCGATCTGATCTACAGATCGATGGTCCATATTCCATCACCTTGATTCCGTCACCCAGTCAACGATTCTCTGTTTTGACTTTCCACCTCGCCCTCGACCGTCGATCTCTGCGCGATCGACGACTCTGATTTAATCTTTCTTCCACCTTCTCGGATCAATCCTGACCGTTGGATGATGCCATCCAATGGCCACGCTTCTTCCACATGCCTCCGCAGAAATAAACCTATAAATGCATGGATTTTATAATAAGTTGTTTGTATTTTGCAGGGTTTCGAGGTCTTATCGCCATTTTTCGAGGAAAATTCCAAGGCGGAGGATGACGATCCTCCCGCCTTCGATTCACCAAAGAAAATCATCACAGGGTTTAAATTCCACATTTATCAATGATCTACGAAGGCATTGATGCCTTTCAAACCCTGCATGGCCCTGCACATCAGCAAAAACATAGCAAGTCAATCACAGATCACAGAGTATCAGTGACGGAGATCAAAATGAACCAGAACAAAGGATGGAAGACATAATTATGGGGATCACAGCTAAGAATGATTATCAAAAGCCTAATCCCCCAAATTAAAACACAATTAAAGGAAAATCTGAAGTGTTTTATCAATAGGAAACCCTGTACCGCCACAAACTGAGGCAAATTGATCCCTCTAGCTACCACGACGCCACCTGTGCCTCAAAGTATTCAATCAGAGGTCGAATTTATTGATCAGTATCAGATATTTGTCTCAACGCAGCTAGAAAGTTACTTCTGCAAGGAAACTTAATGCAAAGAACATCTGCAGAGTTACTTCAACGCCACACAGAGCCTGAAAAGTCAACAAAAGCTCCCACAGAGCTTAAATCTTTATGTAAAATCATTTTAATATAGAGAATATGTATGTAAGTTTCTTCATTGAGCCCCTCAAAGGCTAAGAATTCATTAAATCTGTATTAATTGTAAATTGAGATCTTTTATCGGATCTCACCTCCTCATCCTTCTATATATACTTCTACAGAAGATGAGTGAGGGGTTGGTTGCAGAACTTGGAAATATATTTGAGCAAAAAACTTCTGATTGTAAATAGTGTTCACTAGCCCTTGGAGCTCTGCTTTTGATAGATTAGATAGGTTGAATAGTGAAGATGATTGTTGAACTGAAACATTGGACTTGAAGACTGTAACTGGTTTGACATTAATAACAAGTTGTTTCTTGGGATCCTGGTCTATATCACTGGTGAAGTGCTTCTTTCTTTGTTATTGTTTTCCTTATATGTATGTCATATTGTTTCAATATTCTCTAATAAAGGACAGCATTTATAGAGTTAGGACCTACTGTATATTAGTAACCTTCTCTAACTGAAAGCTTTATCTCAATTTTTTCCTCTAACTTGCTTATTTAAGAATGATTTAATACAGTTTAAGCAGTTAGGAATGCTGGAGTTCCCTCGTCCTACTGTTTGCTTTAAACCTTGTTCTTGAAATTTATTTTCCTTATTTGCTTATTAAAGATGACTATGGTAGATATGGTGTGCCCTGGTCCTAGTTTTTCTCCAGAAGCAGATTCTGAAAGTTTCCCTTGGTGTTGACTGAAAGCGGAATAGGTTTAAAAGTACTTTATCTGATCTTAAGTTACACTTTGTTTCTCTTATATGTTTTCATACTTTCTGAAGTTAATTATGTGGATTACTGTATTGTTTTTCAATTAATCTGCTTTAATGCAAACTTTCCCAAGAGGTCAATGGTTAGCCCTGCACTTGGTTGGTTTTAAACAGTTACTTAAGAGGCTTTTCTTGTTCGGATTGACTATAAATCCTTTGTGAAATTATTATCAGTTTCCACCCCTCCAACACTTTATTGTCTCCATTCCATCATTTTAATCTCAATAATCTTGTGGTATAGATGACTTGCCCCTTGGATCACTCTTGATGTTGTTGCTCAATTAAAGCCCAGATATGACTCCGTAGCCCAATGGACTAAAAACCAGCATTATATCTATCTTTTTAGCCTAAGTTGTTCTATTCACTTGCAACTTCTCACTTTTGAAACTGTTTTGCATTTAGAAATTTCCCCTCAAGTCATTTTCATGCTCAACCATCCAAAAACAAAAAAACCCCTGGCCTTCATAACTAGCCTAATATCATAACCCCAAACTTCAAAGATAAATCCATCTTTGCACTTATTGGAGAGATCCCTCTCCGAATTTAGGAGGGCTAGATCCTAGAATCCCAAAGTTGGTTGAAACGATGTTGCTTCTACAGTTTTAGTCTTCCCAATCCGCTAAAATTACAGATCCCTAACATTTCTGGCGACTCCGCTGGGGATTGAACCCAGAATCTTTGGTTCCCCTTAAAAATTTCATACAAAAATTGTGAGTCAAAAGCAGCTTTTTCAAGCACTACCAAAGAATGGTAATCATGATAGAACTTGTCTGAATCAGTGACAAACTAGGTAAGCCCTAGGATTCCCATAAGTCTTTATCTAACCTTGAAAAATTAGCTATCTTAGCCATAATAGTAAATTGTCTTTGTCTCATAACCATAGCTAAGTTTTGAAACAAAGTTAGGATATTCTTAAAAACCATACAACTGAAAAATAACTTAGAAAAACCTAAAAAATATTTCGGATTGGTATCCAATAAACATGGTGGTGGACCATAAAACCTTTTACCTCCTTAGGAGCTAAAAACTTCCACTTGGCGACTCCAAAATCCTTAGCAGACCTTAAGACTCCATTGGGAAGAACCCTCATCATTATAACATCATTCAAACTCAGTTAGAGGACTGTAGGATTAAGATTTGTGTAAACAGATTAGTTAACCTCTCAAAGACTATCATACCTGGTTAAAATTTTCTTGTTTATTTGGGTCTAATAACACAGCATAGTGGCTCCCAGAAAGATTCACACTAGAGCCTATCCTGACCCAGACCCACCTGAAGTAGTTGATAACCCAGAAGGTATCCTTAGGAAATCTCCTAAGATTAAATTGTCAACTATTTTCAGGTCACCCTTGAGAGCTAGTTCAGTTCCTGAAAATATTTCAGCTCTACAACAATCTCAAGTTGACTTAGTAAATCCATTTAGAACTAGGTCTCTTGGTGATTTAGATCAGTTAGATTCTGAGTCTTCACTATCATCTCCTGAAACAAGTGAACCTCTTGGTAGCAGAGAAACAACACCTCCTGATTTACATTTCCTTCACAACTTAGGTGTCTCTCATCCAAGATCAGCTCAGCAGTCTATTCCTGGTCCATCCACTTCTGCTCACCCTACATCCACTGTTCAAACCACTCCACTTCAGCCCATTGTTCATGTTGTTAATCCACTCCTTGTAAATCCTCCCCCACCACCTATCATGGCAGCATGGTATGCTCCCCTAGTCCTTCATGTACCATTAGTCAATCTTCCACAGAACTATCAGTCCAAAATTCCTTTATATGATGCCAACAATGCTACAACTACATCACAACATGTGGATAAGATGAATGACTATTTTGACAGAAATGAAATTGATGATGATTCTGTCAAGCTTAGGTTATTTGCTTAGAGCTTAGGGGGAGAAGTGAGAAAATGGTTCAAAGGTTTAGCCCCCCATAGTATTAATGATCTCCAAGCCTTCCATTAAACATTCTTAAACAAATGGGAAGTAAAGAAGAACCCTCTCCAAGTCCTTTCTAACTACAAGAACCTCCATAGGAACACTGGGGAAAGTGTGCAAGCTTACTGCACTAGATTCAATAGTGTATACAATGCACTCTCCCAAGAACTAAAACCTCCACAAGGCTCAGATTTAAACAAGTTTCCTGAAGGGTTTGACTCTGACATGACCTATTAGCTAAGAGAAAGAGATTTTGCAACTCTTGAAGATATGAAAAGAGGTGCTCTTTCTGTGGAAGTCAACTTAATGGAGAAGAGAGCCAGAATGAAAACTGAAAAGAGAGTTTCCTTTAGAGAGGAATCCACACCTTCTACTTCCAACTCAAAGATGGAGAGAATGATGGAGGAGATGATGAAAGAGATGAGCATAATTAAGAGAGCACAAGAAAATCAAAACCAAACTTCTCTTCAAAATAGAAACCAGAACCAAAATCAGAATGTCAGAAGAAACCAACCTCCAAACGGACCTAGGGAAGATGATCATCAGATCACTCCTCCCTTTCATCAAAACTATGTAAGTGAGGTTGATGAAATAGATGAAATAGTAGAGGAAGAAGATATCAACATGCTGGGGGTAGACAATGATGACTTTGAGATTCATTATGATAGAAAAAAAGGTCTATACACACCTTATGATGAAAAAAGAGATGATGATGAAAATTGTTATCAAGACATGGAAAATGTCATCATAGAGCCTCAAAGAGAATACGGCCTTAGAAGTAAAACTAGTCAACAACCCCCCAACAACAAAACCTCTGACGAATCTTCACAAAACAACACTGTAACCAAGCCTAAAAAGATTAAACAAAAGGACAAAACAATGGCTGTAAATTCTGATAAAGGAAAAGGTAAAAGCACTCAAAACAATGAAAATCAGAGTGCAGACATTAGCAGTACTAACACTTCAGCTAGTACTCCTGCAAAAACAATTTTTTCAAGTGTAAATAAAACAAATCAGCAAGCTGATATTGCTGATAAAGTAATAGCTAATAAGGCTGAAACCAACACCTTAAAGAGTCAAATTCCTTTCAGCCTAGAGCAGGAAATTTCAAAAATCAAAATCTATGTTCCCCTCACTGAGTTAGCTTCCCAACATGTATATAGAACCCAAATTTTGAAGGCTTTGAAAATAGAAGAAAATGAGGACACAGTCAATCTTAATGATGACCAACCAGAGTTGATTTTTGGTCCTAAGATTGAAGGTAGATATCAAGAGGGACCTGTTCCTCCCTTTTATGTGAGTTTAAACGTTCATGACAAAATTTTGCACAACGCTATGCATGATTCCGGGGCTTCTCATAATTTAATGCCAAAAGCTGTAATGGAGAGCCTGGGTTTAGAAATCACCAGACCTTACAAAGACCTTTACTCCTTTGATTCCAGCAGAGTAAGATGTTTAGGATTAATCAAAGACCTCTGTGTTAACTTAGCCCAAATTCCAGCAAAATGTTTAGTCATGGGTATTGTTGTGGCCGATGTGCCCCCAAAGTATGGAATGTTATTATCAAGATCTTGGGGGGCCAAGTTACAAGGGACTATGAAAATGGACATGACCTATGCGACTATCCCTGTTTTTAATCAAACTAGAAGAATTTACAGGGAGTCCCATATGAAGTTCACAGTTACAAGTCAAGACAAACCACAAAACTCTCCCCTGTATTCTGTAAATACAGGCCTTGATTCTTTTATTATGTTTAATGATGAAACACTTGGTGAGCAGGTCACTTTATCTAGATTAATGGCCAACAGGTAGGAATAGGATCACAATGTAGGTGTGTCTAAACAGTTTGTTGAACCTGTAAAATCTAGAAAACTAAACAAAGGTTTTGAGCTACAGGGCAGATGTCCTTTACTCTTAAACATTCACAATCAAGAAAAAAACCCTCAAAAAAATGAAGGTCTTGGAAAATCAAAACAAAAACAACTAAGTGCTAATATCCCACAACAATCGGAAAGCACAATAGTTGAAGAGGACATTCACCAAGCATATGAAATTAAAACTAGTCCTCTATGGAGTATGTATTTTGATGGATCCTGTACTGAGAACAATGTTGGTGCAGGTGTTTGGATTACTAACATTGAAAACAACCACATAGAAAGCATTTCTTGGAAGCTAAACTTTCAGTGTTCCAATAACATAGCAAAATATGAATCCCTTCTCTTAGGCTTACACCTATTGAAAAAGTTAGGAGCCAGAAGAATCAATGTGTATGGGGACTCAGAGTTGGTCATTAGGCAAGTCAATGGAGAATATAACGCAAATCATCCCAGACTTAGAGCCTACCGAAATGACGTCATGGACCTTTTGAAAACATGCGAGGAATCCAAATTGTTCTTTGTCCCAAGAAAAAGAAATATCACGGCCCACAATTTAGCCTTTGCAGCTAGAACATGTTTAACGCCATATAGCACCAAAGACTGCACAAATGAGATAAAATTTAGACCATCTGTTCCTGAAAATGAGAAATATTGGCAGGTGTTTGACAATGAGAAACAAATAGAAGACTTCATGCAATCAGAAATGAATTTGAACTACACAGTTCGGACTCAGATTATGATACAGATTGCAGTGAAGAAAATTTTCTTAGTGAGGAAGAACCGTCTCCTGAAAATACTAATATAAACCTGTTATCTAGCAAACTTGAAAGCAAAACAGAATTGAATATAGAGTTGGAAACAGAGGAGTTAGAAACTCTGCACTCTAAAGATGAAAGTTTTCCTAAAGGTCTGGCCCCTTTAGAAGAGTTGTTCGATTTTAACGATGTGGAAAATAAACCAAAACTGGAACCTGTAGAGACTGAAGTGAAGGAGTGTAATATATGCATTGAACTTAAACCTATGACGATTAAACTGTCTAAAACTTTACCATCTCACATTAAACTTAAATACATAGAGTTGTTTAAAGAGTTTTCTGATGTTTTTGCGTGGAGTTACGAAGATCTTAAATCCTACGACACTGAAATAATACAACACAAAATTCCCCTCAAAGAAAACCAAAAACCATTCAAACAGAAACTGCGCAGAATAACCCCTGTCCAATTACCATTGGTTCAGAAGGAGATCATGAAAATGTATGACAGTCAGTATTATCGTCTCCTATTAGATATTCCGAATGGGTATATGACCTGTGTCTGTTGGTGAAGAAAAACTGGAGAAATCGTGCTTTGTATGGACTTTAGAGACCTAAACAAAGTTTATCAAAGACAAATCTACCCTTTACCCAAGATGGATCACATTTTACAAAGGGTGGTAGGGTCTAGAAGAATTTCTTTGCTGGATGGCTATTTAGGGTACAATCAGATCTTAGTTCACCCTGCCGATCAATTAAAGACAACATTTACTACACCATGGGGCACTTTCATGTATGTGAAATTCCATTTGGTCTAATGAATGTTGGAGCAACTTTTCAAAGAGCCATGGACATAGCTTTCTTGGAGGAACTGGGCTTCTTCATCATTATCTATCTTGATGATGTCACTGTGTTTTCAAAAATAGATGAAGAGCACTTAGAACATGTTAGGTCTCTCGTAACAAGCAAGATCGGCAAAGTCCGATCACAGAGTTAACATCATTTCAACCAACTTTGGGATTCTAGGATCTAGCCCTCCTGAATCCGGAGAGGGATCTCTCCAATATGTTCAAAGATGGATATTGTCTTTAAAGTTTGGGGTGATGATATTAGGCTAGTTATGAAGGCCAAGGGTTTTGTTTGGTTTTCTCGGATGGTTGAACATAGTTGTTGTCTGAGGCGGAAGGCGGAAAGATCTATATGCAAATAGGTTCAAAGGTGAGAAGTTGCAAGAAAACAGAGTAAGCTTTGACTGTAAAGACAGATGATGGCAAGTTTTCAATCCATTGGGCTATGGAGTCATAAGAGAATTTAATTGAAACATTCAGGTTCAAGAGTAATCTATGGGGAAAGTCATCTATGCCTAAGGATCTCTTTAAAATTTGATTTATGGAATGGGGTGATACAATAAGAAAGGGAAATAACAGATGCAAAACAAAGAGCAGCCCAGGATCTGGTAAGTACTTTGAAACTAGCCAACCTTTGACCAGGCACTTAAGAAAAACATAGAAGCAAACTAGGATCTGGTAAGTACTTTGAAACTATCCAGCCTTTGATACACTTCTAATAGAACACAGATTAAAAACGAAGGGAAAATTGAAGGCAACCTTTGGAGCAGAAACTAGTGGGCTGGGACTCACCCTGATCCTCTCCTAGTTCTTCTTTACTTAGTTACTTCCAAGACAATCACAAAGATAACACAGAATGGCCTAAGATCTGATAAGTACTTTGAAACTAGTCAGCTTTTGACACATCCTAAGGGAAACAGTCAAATAGTTGAGCAAACAAGAAAGGGACTCAGGGCTAACCTTTGATTTCCTCAATTCATTCTTTACACAACATATATGAAAGTAACATTCAAAAATAACATTCAGCAGTGACGAAAAGATGAGGGAACGCCAGCATCTCTGTACTTAGACTGAATTAAATCATTCTCAAATAACACAACAGAAAGAAAACATTTAAATAAAGATTTCTCAGCCAGAAAAGGTTACTGATATACAGTAGGTCCTGACACTTTTTAAACTGTTCTTTACAGTGGAAAATGAAACAAATTGAAAACAGAAATAAAATGACAAGTTCACAGTAAGAATAACATCACCATCAGCATAGACCAGGATCCCATAAATTAGCTTGTATTGATTGCTTCAAACCGGTTACAATCTTCAAAACCAATGTTTTAATCCATCTCTCTTCACAACCTAACCTATCTGTTACAAGCAGAGCTCCAAGAGCCCATGAAACCACTATTTACAGTCAAGAGTTTTCTACTCAGAAACAGCTACAACACTTCAGCAATTACATTGACAACCAACTAATCCAACCCCTCACTCATCTTCTTCTGGAGTATTTATAGAAGGATGAGGAGGTGAGATCTAATAAAGAGATCTCTAAATACAATTAATGCAGAATTAATGTCTTCCTGGCCCTGGGAGGCTCGATGAAGAAATTATACAGGTGTTGCACTGCATTAATGTGTTTACACTTATGAAGTAAGCTCGAAGGGAGCTTTTGTTGACCTTTGAGGCTCTGCGTACTATTAGGGTTACTCTGCAAACATTCTGTCATTAAATCTGGTGCAGAAATAACTTCTTTGGTTGTTCCGAGGCATAATATCTGATCTTGTTCAATAAATTCATCCTCTGATTGAGCATTCTGAAGCAATAGGTGGCACTGTGGTGGTTGAGGAATCAATTTGCCTCAAAGTATGGCGGTGGAGGCAACGTATCTGATGAACACTTTTAGGTTTTCCTTTAATCTGTGTTCCGAGTCGGGGATTAGGCTTTTGATAACCGTCTTAGCCGTAATCCCCGCCAATATATCCACTAATCTGCTGCTCTCGTTCACTGTTGTCTTAAAAAACCTGATACTCCTTCTCTACGTTGATTTTGACGGTATTCTTCAAGCTTTACAGGAATGCGCGGCAACCGGGCTCATGAAACCTCGTCGATAGCATTGTTCTTCACCCTGCGGACGATCTTCTTGGATAAATCGAAAGAACGAGAGTCGTCACCCTCATCTTTCAAAATTTCTTTAAAACATGACAAAAGAACCTTAAAACTTGCAAAATACAATCAAAATGAGAAAATCCTGCGTTATATGGGCGACCTGCATTGGAGGGCGTGCGGGAAAAATGGAGCAATCGGAGCCGTTGATCTAATTGCGATCAACAGTCGAGGGAGTTCTGAAAAGTCAGCGGAGGAAAAAGGGGATTGTACGATGGAATTGAGTGGTTGCATGAGAACCGTCGATCTGCAAAGATCGACGGTGAAGATCGGCTTTCGAACGTGCGGGGGGAAATTTAACAGGCAGGCAAGTCTGCTAAAGGCCGGACAGAAGAAGTGATCGGCAACCGTCGGATGGGAGGGCCCAAATCCGACGGTGGAGGTGGATCCCACCGTGGGGCTATGGTACGAAAGATAATGCGCGGGCGAAGCAGAAGGACGACAGTTTTGGGAACGAGGTGGAGGACACGTGTCGGCCAGCGTGTGGAATCGCTGGCCGATGGGATAAAACCGCTACTCGACGAAAGGTGGTGTGGGATATATACCATGGTTTTTGGAAAAGAGCACGGGGGAGGGGGTCCACCAGGTGAGGGGTACTCCGCTCCGTCGGATTTGGGGAGTAGATCGACGGCTGGGAGGACTCGGGGCAATAAAAAACGTGGTTTAACATTTTACGCCAAAACCTTATAAAAGATGGGTTTTTTTAATGTTTCAAAGGAAAAGGGCAGAGTGGGACCACGTTTTGATTTAGCGCCTCAGGGCTTGAGCGGTTAGTCGTGGCGCTCGGGCATGTGGAGGGAGAAACGGAAAGGGGCTTAGCCTGAGGGGCTTAAGCTTAACGCATAAAAACATACGTTTTCTATGGTTTTCCAAAGAATTCCAAAAGGAAATATAATTCCGATAAGGTTAAAACATGGGTTTTTTAACCTTGGGGAAAGAGATTAATGGAGGGACGAGGAATAACACATGGTTTGGTGGGGTTTTCATGAATAAAGGGAAATGGAAGAATGAAGGTAAAGAAAAGGAATGCAAAGAAGATTTTGATTAGAATTTTCATGGAATATCGTAGGTTGAGAAGGCAAATATGAAGATCCAACCAAAGAAGCTTCAAGATTCACGCACTGTGACTTTAAGTTAAGCACCAACAACTTCAGGACTGAATTTTTTTCTTGAAAATTTGTAAAGAATATTAATACATTGATATATTGCAAAATATGGGTGGCTGAAGATACATTCAGAAAAATGTTTGAGGAATACGAGAAATTTTGGAATATGTTTAAACCTAAGAAAACACTATTAGGTCTCCAGAAGGTAACTTCTTGGAAGGCGCTATTACGAGAGGGTATAAAGATAGATCCAAATAGGATTGAGGCTATATTGCAAATCTCTCATCCTCGAAATATCAAAGAGTTGCAGTCTTTCATTGGAAAGATTAACTTTTTGAGAATGTTCATCCCCAACTTGGCTGAGCTCCTTAGGAATATCACAAACATGTTAAAGAGGGAGCAAGGGGTAATGGACCTTGTAAGCAAAGAAGTTCTTTGAACTGGTGAAACAAGCGTTAACCAAAACACCGGTTCTTATAAGTCCTGATTTTTCAAAATATTTTTATATTTTTTCATTCGCATCAGAACATACCATAGCTGCTGTCCTTTTACATAAAAATCCACAAGGACAAGAGCAACCTATTGCATTCTTTAGCAAGGCATTGAGGGATGCCCCTTTGAAGTATAACATCATGGAAAAGCAAGCTTTTTCTTTGGTTAAAGCTTTGAAAGAATTCAGAGTGTACATCCTTCACTCACACATCATTGCCTTTATCCCAAACTCAATTGTTAAAGACATTCTAACACAGGACCCAGATGGTAAGAGAGGTAAGTGGATCACCATTATTCTTGAATATGATTTAGAGATAAATCCCACTAAACTCATCAAAGGCCAAGGTCTAGCTAGATTGATGGCTGAATCCAATTTTGAAGTTCTTGATATTAATATGATTAATGCTTTGGATAACCATAAAGAATTCTCAACTCCTATTGTTGAATATAATTTTATGAATTCTCCTTGGTATGCTGATATTATTTATGTTTTGCTTAAATTGAATACACCTCCTGGTTTGACAAAAACAAAGGCAAGATTCCTCAAATTGAAAGTTGTAAACTATTGCATTATAGATAGATGTATTTATTGGAAAAATGCAAGTGGGATATTGTAAATGTTTTCACAGGATTTCGTGCGAGAGAAGTTCAACTCATTTATGAAGGAGAGTGGAGGTCATTTACCTTGGAAGACAACGGCCAACAATTTTGAGGGTTTGGGCGTTCTGATGGCCTACTCTTTTTCATGATATCCACAAGATGATCATTGCCTATCCTAAATGTCAAATTTTTGAAGGCAAAAGAAAACTCCTGCCCCTGCCTCTGCATCCAATCACTGTTGAAGCCCCATTTCAACAGTGGGGACTTGACTTCATAGGATAAATCCATCCCCCATCTTCTGCCCAGCATAGATGGATCCTCACTGCCACAGACTATTTCACTAAGTGGATAGAAGCCATACCTTGTAGGCAGGCCAATGATTCAGTTATAATCAAATTTATGGAGACTAAAATTCTCTCCAGGTTTGGTTGTCCTACCAAGATTATCACTGATAATGCAGCAGCATTTAGATCAAACAAGATGGTTGATTTCTGTCACCAATATCAGATAACATTGGGGCATTCCAAGACCTATTACCCTCAAGGTAATGGACTTGCAGAATCCTCAAACAAAATCTTACTGAACATAATCAGGAAAATGTTGGAGGACAATAAGAAGTCTTGACACACAAAGCTGGTTCATGCACTCTGGGCTGACAGATTGACTTTGAAGAAATCCATTGGCATGTCACCTTTTCAGCTGGTGTACGGTACTGATGCAAATTTTCCAAACAGCCTTGGTGTTCCCGTGATGAAGTTGATTCAAGAGTTACAAACTGAAGAAAATGACATGATCAGAAGAGTGAACCAGACCATTCATCTTCAGCAAACCAGAGAGGAAGTGTATAGAAAAGCATTGCAGAAGCAAGATAGCATTAAAAATATTTTTGACAAAAGAACAAACGCCAGCAATTTCAAGATTGGGGACAAAGTTCTAAAGTGGGATTCAAGAAGGGAAGAGAAGGGAAAGCATGGAAAATTTTACCACTTATGGCTTGGCCCTTACTCTATTCACTCAGCTGCTGGTAACAACGCATTTTTCTTGCAGGAGTTGAATGGAGCAGAACTGTTTAGGGGTCCTGTCAATGGCAGGATGCTTAAGCATTACTTCTCTTGATCCATGTTATGTTCCAAAAGCCTTTTTATCTTTTTTCCACTATAAATATTTCATCCACCATTGCATTCAAAGTTGTAAAAATCAAAAATACAAAAACAATGAAAAGAAAGAAAAGAGGGCAGATGGTGAAAACAAGAAAGGTATAGCCCCATACCAAAAAAGAGAAACACATTTGAAAGTGTGCAAGCTCAAATGCCACTCCTACAAAACACACTTCTAGTTAGTCAAACTGCCTAATCTTGACTAATTTGTTTTAAATTTTCTGTTGATAGGATAGTGAAGTTGATTTACCAAACTGTTTAATCTTGGCTTATCAGTAGATAGTTTAGGATAGGAATTAAAGGTTCAAACATGATCAAAATCTGAACCTAAGGTTTCGAAGAAAGATGACTCAAATATGTTCTATTTTCTTGAGTAAAAAAAGATGTAAATCTGGTTCAAATAAACTCAAAATCTGAACTAGAGAACAAAGAAAGAACAACACAAACAAAATTCAAAACATAGCTGTAAAAAGAGAAGGCAGTTCTTTGAACTTTCAGATCTTAAGCCTTCCGTTTTGATTTAATTTTTTGCAAAATAAATGTCTATGTGCAGCTTTTTTTTATGCCATAGATCATAGCAATTCAAACAACTTAATCTTGACTTGACTGTTTTTAAATTTATGTCTTAGAATTTAGAGAATTAAAATCTGTTGGACAGTATAATCCCAACAGATAGTAGAATAGGTAGAGAAGCATCTGAACTCAACTGTTTAATCTGAGTTCAGGGAGAAATAAGGAGTAGAATTAGATTAGTTTTATGCTTTCAAAAGAATAAAATGTTGTAAAAGAGTTTTCCAATCCAAGTGCACTCTAATGAAGAAAAAAATGTTAGATCAGTAGGATTGGGTAGGTTATGGTTGCTAATATGTTTTCAGAGAAAGTCATCTCAGCAAAAGAAGAGTAGCCCAATGGATGAGGTAACTGATCAGCCTCCCAGAGAACATCAATGGATTAGGCACAGGTCAGCCTCCCAGAGAACACAAGTATGAAAGTTCTTGATACCTTCAAGAAGGCATCATCCCCAAGTGGAGTCACTGTTAGCCAGCCATAAAATTTGTTATACCAAATGCTGGCTAAAAAAATTCTTGAGCCTTCAAGGAACAAATTTCATTGCTAAAAATTGTTGGCTCTTGAAGACTCTTGAAGGCCTCATGCCTATCCTTTTTCTAAACTTCATTGCTGTTCCCATTTTTACACTTAGAAATCCTACTAATTTCTAAGCCAGAATACTACTGCAAGCACCATTTCCCTTTTTCCCCCCTTCTTCCAAAACTAACCCTCATTTTTTTCGCTATTTATCCATAAAATTCCTCTATTTTTCATAAGTTCTCTTCTTCCATTCATGAAAATCCACCTTTATAAGGCTTAAAACCCACTTTTAAACCTTATCCGAACCCTCCATTACCCTTGAAAATCATTAAAAAACTATAAAAAAACCATATTTTGGACTTAAGCTCCTCGGGCTTAGTCTTAGACCCCTTTTCCCATCGACCCTCGGTCACATCTTTTCGCATGGGCCAGCGGCCCCGCAATCGGGCGCCAAGCCATGTTTTGTATTAATATTTCTCGACTATAGTTTAAAACCTTGGTTTATATTGAAAATTCATCGGTTTTATTATTATATTATAAATCCTCGTCGGTTCAAATTTGATTCGTTCCATGCCATCGATCTGATCTGCAGATCGGACGGTGTGGAGTCCGTCTCCCGGTGATCCCCACATTCCACTAGCTGATTGCCGAAACTGCGCGGTTTTCATCGCATCGCCTTTGGGCAAAGGCGGTTTTTTCCTGATCACCAGCAATTCCATACATCGTGTGACACACATCCCCTGTACTTTTTCAAAACTTCTTGCTCATTGCACATTATTGTTCGTACGCGGACGCCCAGTGATATTGTCGTGCGCCGTCCGATCTGGGGCGGGCCATCCAACGGCTATCGCTCGCCGAAGATGCCCGACGCTTAACGTGGTCCCGGCGCGTCGTCCAGTTAATATCTGCCATCGATCTGATCTACAGATCGATGGTCCATATTCCATCACCTTGATTCCGTCACCCAGTCAACGATTCTCTGTTTTGACTTTCCACCTCGCCCTCGACCGTCGATCTCTGCGCGATCGACGACTCTGATTTAATCTTTCTTCCACCTTCTCGGATCAATCCTGACCGTTGGATGATGCCATCCAATGGCCACGCTTCTTCCACATGCCTCCGCAGAAATAAACCTATAAATGCATGGATTTTATAATAAGTTGTTTGTATTTTGCAGGGTTTCGAGGTCTTATCGCCATTTTTCGAGGAAAATTCCAAGGCGGAGGATGACGATCCTCCCGCCTTCGATTCACCAAAGAAAATCATCACAGGGTTTAAATTCCACATTTATCAATGATCTACGAAGGCATTGATGCCTTTCAAACCCTGCATGGCCCTGCACATCAGCAAAAACATAGCAAGTCAATCACAGATCACAGAGTATCAGTGACGGAGATCAAAATGAACCAGAACAAAGGATGGAAGACATAATTATGGGGATCACAGCTAAGAATGATTATCAAAAGCCTAATCCCCCAAATTAAAACACAATTAAAGGAAAATCTGAAGTGTTTTATCAATAGGAAACCCTGTACCGCCACAAACTGAGGCAAATTGATCCCTCTAGCTACCACGACGCCACCTGTGCCTCAAAGTATTCAATCAGAGGTCGAATTTATTGATCAGTATCAGATATTTGTCTCAACGCAGCTAGAAAGTTACTTCTGCAAGGAAACTTAATGCAAAGAACATCTGCAGAGTTACTTCAACGCCACACAGAGCCTGAAAAGTCAACAAAAGCTCCCACAGAGCTTAAATCTTTATGTAAAATCATTTTAATATAGAGAATATGTATGTAAGTTTCTTCATTGAGCCCCTCAAAGGCTAAGAATTCATTAAATCTGTATTAATTGTAAATTGAGATCTTTTATCGGATCTCACCTCCTCATCCTTCTATATATACTTCTACAGAAGATGAGTGAGGGGTTGGTTGCAGAACTTGGAAATATATTTGAGCAAAAAACTTCTGATTGTAAATAGTGTTCACTAGCCCTTGGAGCTCTGCTTTTGATAGATTAGATAGGTTGAATAGTGAAGATGATTGTTGAACTGAAACATTGGACTTGAAGACTGTAACTGGTTTGACATTAATAACAAGTTGTTTCTTGGGATCCTGGTCTATATCACTGGTGAAGTGCTTCTTTCTTTGTTATTGTTTTCCTTATATGTATGTCATATTGTTTCAATATTCTCTAATAAAGGACAGCATTTATAGAGTTAGGACCTACTGTATATTAGTAACCTTCTCTAACTGAAAGCTTTATCTCAATTTTTTCCTCTAACTTGCTTATTTAAGAATGATTTAATACAGTTTAAGCAGTTAGGAATGCTGGAGTTCCCTCGTCCTACTGTTTGCTTTAAACCTTGTTCTTGAAATTTATTTTCCTTATTTGCTTATTAAAGATGACTATGGTAGATATGGTGTGCCCTGGTCCTAGTTTTTCTCCAGAAGCAGATTCTGAAAGTTTCCCTTGGTGTTGACTGAAAGCGGAATAGGTTTAAAAGTACTTTATCTGATCTTAAGTTACACTTTGTTTCTCTTATATGTTTTCATACTTTCTGAAGTTAATTATGTGGATTACTGTATTGTTTTTCAATTAATCTGCTTTAATGCAAACTTTCCCAAGAGGTCAATGGTTAGCCCTGCACTTGGTTGGTTTTAAACAGTTACTTAAGAGGCTTTTCTTGTTCGGATTGACTATAAATCCTTTGTGAAATTATTATCAGTTTCCACCCCTCCAACACTTTATTGTCTCCATTCCATCATTTTAATCTCAATAATCTTGTGGTATAGATGACTTGCCCCTTGGATCACTCTTGATGTTGTTGCTCAATTAAAGCCCAGATATGACTCCGTAGCCCAATGGACTAAAAACCAGCATTATATCTATCTTTTTAGCCTAAGTTGTTCTATTCACTTGCAACTTCTCACTTTTGAAACTGTTTTGCATTTAGAAATTTCCCCTCAAGTCATTTTCATGCTCAACCATCCAAAAACAAAAAAACCCCTGGCCTTCATAACTAGCCTAATATCATAACCCCAAACTTCAAAGATAAATCCATCTTTGCACTTATTGGAGAGATCCCTCTCCGAATTTAGGAGGGCTAGATCCTAGAATCCCAAAGTTGGTTGAAACGATGTTGCTTCTACAGTTTTAGTCTTCCCAATCCGCTAAAATTACAGATCCCTAACATTTCTGGCGACTCCGCTGGGGATTGAACCCAGAATCTTTGGTTCCCCTTAAAAATTTCATACAAAAATTGTGAGTCAAAAGCAGCTTTTTCAAGCACTACCAAAGAATGGTAATCATGATAGAACTTGTCTGAATCAGTGACAAACTAGGTAAGCCCTAGGATTCCCATAAGTCTTTATCTAACCTTGAAAAATTAGCTATCTTAGCCATAATAGTAAATTGTCTTTGTCTCATAACCATAGCTAAGTTTTGAAACAAAGTTAGGATATTCTTAAAAACCATACAACTGAAAAATAACTTAGAAAAACCTAAAAAATATTTCGGATTGGTATCCAATAAACATGGTGGTGGACCATAAAACCTTTTACCTCCTTAGGAGCTAAAAACTTCCACTTGGCGACTCCAAAATCCTTAGCAGACCTTAAGACTCCATTGGGAAGAACCCTCATCATTATAACATCATTCAAACTCAGTTAGAGGACTGTAGGATTAAGATTTGTGTAAACAGATTAGTTAACCTCTCAAAGACTATCATACCTGGTTAAAATTTTCTTGTTTATTTGGGTCTAATAACACAGCATAGTGGCTCCCAGAAAGATTCACACTAGAGCCTATCCTGACCCAGACCCACCTGAAGTAGTTGATAACCCAGAAGGTATCCTTAGGAAATCTCCTAAGATTAAATTGTCAACTGTTTACAGGCCACCCTTGAGAGCTAGTTCAGTTCCTGAAAATCTTTCAGCTCTACAACAATCTCAAGTTGACTTAGTAAATCCATTTAGAACTAGGTCTCTTGGTGATTTAGATCAGTTAGATTCCGAGTCTTCACTATCATCTCCTGAAACAAGTGAACCTCTTGGTAGCAGAGAAACAACACCTCCTGATTTACATTTCCTTCACAACTTAGGTGTCTCTCATCCAAGATCTGCTCAGCAGTCTATTCCTGGTCCATCCACTTCTGCTCACCCTACATCCACTGTTCAAACCACTCCACTTCAGCCCACTGTTCCTGTTGTTAATCCACTCCTTGTAAATCCTCCCCCACCACCTATCATGGCAGCATGGTATGCTCCCCTAGTCCTTCATGTACCATTAGTCAATCTTCCACAGGACTATCAGTCCAAAATTCCATTATATGATGCCAACAATGCTACAAATGCATCACAACATGTGGATAATATGAATGACTATTTTGACATAAATGAAATTGATGATGATTCTGTCAAGCTTAGGTTATTTGCTCAGAGCTTAGGGGGAGAAGTGAGAAAGTGGTTCAAAGGTTTATCCCCCCATAGTATTAATGATCTCCAAGCCTTCCATCAAACATTCTTAAACAAATGGGAAGTAAAGAAGAACCCTCTCCAAGTCCTTTCTGACTACAAGAACCTCCATAGAAACATTGGGGAAAGTGTGCAAGCTTATTGCACTAGATTCAATAGTGTGTATAATGCACTTTCCCCGAAACTAAAACCTCCACAAGGCTCAGCTTTAAAAAATTTTCCTGAAGGATTTGACTCTGACGTGACCTATCAGCTGAGAGAGAGAGACTTTGCAACTCTTGAAGATATGCAAAGAGGTGCTCTTTCTGTGGAAGTCAACTTAATGGAGAAGAGAGCCAGAATGAAAACTGAAAAGAGAGTGTCCTTTAGAGAGGAATCCACACCTTCTACTTCCAACTCAAAGATGGAGAGAATGATGGAGGAGATGATGAAAGAGATGAGCATAATTAAGAGAGCACAAGAAAATCAAAACCAAACTTCTCTTCAAAATAGAAACCAGAACCAAAATCAGAATGTCAGAAGAAACCAACCTCCAAACGGACCTAGGGAAGATGATCATCAGATCACTCCTCCCTTTCATCAAAACTATGTAAGTGAGGTTGATGAAATAGATGAAATAGTAGAGGAAGAAGATATCAACATGCTGGGGGTAGACAATGATGACTTTGAGATTCATTATGATAGAAAAAAAGGTCTATACACACCTTATGATGAAAAAAGAGATGATGATGAAAATTGTTATCAAGACATGGAAAATGTCATCATAGAGCCTCAAAGAGAATACGGCCTTAGAAGTAAAACTAGTCAACAACCCCCCAACAACAAAACCTCTGACGAATCTTCACAAAACAACACTGTAACCAAGCCTAAAAAGATTAAACAAAAGGACAAAACAATGGCTGTAAATTCTGATAAAGGAAAAGGTAAAAGCACTCAAAACAATGAAAATCAGAGTGCAGACATTAGCAGTACTAACACTTCAGCTAGTACTCCTGCAAAAACAATTTTTTCAAGTGTAAATAAAACAAATCAGCAAGCTGATATTGCTGATAAAGTAATAGCTAATAAGGCTGAAACCAACACCTTAAAGAGTCAAATTCCTTTCAGCCTAGAGCAGGAAATTTCAAAAATCAAAATCTATGTTCCCCTCACTGAGTTAGCTTCCCAACATGTATATAGAACCCAAATTTTGAAGGCTTTGAAAATAGAAGAAAATGAGGACACAGTCAATCTTAATGATGACCAACCAGAGTTGATTTTTGGTCCTAAGATTGAAGGTAGATATCAAGAGGGACCTGTTCCTCCCTTTTATGTGAGTTTAAACATTCATGACAAAATTTTGCACAATGCTATGCATGATTCCGGGGCTTCTCATAATTTAATGCCAAAAGCTGTAATGGAGAGCCTTGGTTTAGAAATCACCAGACCTTACAAAGACCTTTACTCCTTTGATTCCAGCAGAGTAAGATGTTTAGGATTAATCAAAGACCTCTGTGTTAACTTAGCCCAAATTCCAGCCAAATGTTTAGTCATGGATATTGTTGTGGCTGATGTGCCCCCAAAGTATGGAATGTTACTATCAAGATCTTGGGGGGCTAAGTTACAAGGGACTATGCAAATGGACATGACCTATGCGACTATCCCTGTTTTTAATCAAACTAGAAGACTTTACAGGGAGTCCCATATGAAATTCACAGTTACAAGTCAAGACAAACCACAAAACTCTCCCCTGTATTCTGTAAATACAGGCCTTGATTCTTTTATTATGTTTAATGATGAAACACTTGGTGAACAAGTCACTTTATCAGGATTAATGGCCAACAGGGAGGAAGAGGAACACAATGTAGGTGTGTCTAAACAGTTTGCTGAACCTGTAAAATCTAGCAAACTAAAGGAAGGTCTTGAGCTACAAGACAGATGTCCTTTGCTCTTAAACATTCACAATCAAGAAAACAACCTTCAAACAAATGAAGGTCCTGGGAAATCAAAACAAATACAACTAAGTGCGGAGTTTCCACAACAACCTTTGAGCACGTTAGTTAAAGAGGACAGTAACCAGGATGAAACTAATAAATGTCCTCTATGGAGTATGTATTTTGATGGATCCTGCACTAAGAACAATGTTGGTGCAGGTGTTTGGATTACTAACACTGAAAACAACCACATAGAAAGCATTTCCTGCAAATTAAACTTTCAGTGTTCCAATAACATAGCAGAATATGAATCCCTTCTCTTAGGCTTACACCTATTGAAAAAGTTAGGAGCCAGAAGAATCAATGTGTATGGGGATTCAGAGTTAGTCATTAGGCAAGTCAATGGGGAATATAACACAAATAATCCCAGACTTAGAGCCTATCAAAACGATGCCATAGACCTTTTAAAAACATTCGAAGAGTCCAAACTATTTTTTGTCCCAAGAAAAAGAAATATTGCGGCCCACAATTTAGCCTTTGCAGCTAGGACATGTTTAACGCCATATAGCACCAAATACTGCACAACTGAGATAAAATTTAGACCAGCTGTACCTGATAATGAAAAGTATTGGCAGGTGTTTGACAATGACAAACAAATAGAAGACTTCATGCAATTCAGAAATGAATTTGAACTACACAATTTAGACTCAGATTATGATACAGACTACAGTGAAGGAAATTTCCTTGATGAAGAAGGACCGTCTCCTGAACCTACTAATATAAACCTGTTATCCAGAAAACTTAGAAACAAAACAGAGATGATTGCAGAGTTAGAAACTCTGCACTCTAGAGATGAAAGTTTGCCTAAAGGTCTGGCTCCTTTAGAAGAGTTGTTCGATTTTAATGATGTGGCAAATAAACCAAAACTAGAACCTGTAGAGACTGAAGTGGAGGAGTGTAATATAGGTAGTGAACTTAAACCTATGATGATTAAACTGTCTAAGACTTTACCAGCTCACATTAAACTTAAATACATAGAGTTGTTTAAAGAGTTTTTTGATTTTTTTGCATGGAGTTACGAAGATCTTAAATCCTATGAAACTGAAATAATACAGCACAAAATTCCCCTCAAAGAAAACCAAAAACCATTCAAATAGAAACTGCGCAGAATAAACCCTGTTCAGTTGCCTTTGGTTCAGAAGGAGATCATGAAAATGTATTAAACTGGTATTATTGTCCCTATTAGATATTCTGAATGGGTGTCTAATCTGGTGTCAGTTAGGAAGAAAACTGGAGAAATCAGGCTTTGTATAGACTTTAGAGACTTAAACAAAGCTTCATTGAAAGACAACTACCCTTTACCTAAGATGGACCATATTTTACAAAGGGTGGTAGGGTCTAGAAGAATTTCTTTGCTGGATGGCTATTCAGGGTACAATCAGATCTTAGTTCACCCTACTGATCAATTAAAGACAACATTTACTACACCATGGGGCACTTTCATGTATGTGAAAATGCCCTTTGGTCTAATGAATGCTGGAGAAAATTTTCAAAGAGCCATGGACATAGCTTTCTCGGAGGAATTGGGCTTCTTCGTCATTATATACCTTGATGATGTCACTATTTTTTAAAAAACAGATGAAGAGCACTTAGAGAATTTAAGAAAAGTTTTCAAGAAATGCAGAAATTTTGGAATATATTTAAACCCTAAGAAGAAACTTTTTGGTCTCCAAGAAGGTAAACTTCTTGGACACATTATTTCAGAAGATGGTATAAAGATAGATCCAAAGAAGATTGAAGACCTGTTGCAAATCTCTCATCCTCGAAACATCAAATAGTTACGATTTTCATTGGAAAGATTAACTTTTTGAGAAGGTTCATCCCCACTTTGGTGAGCTCCTTAGGAATATCACAAATATGTTAAAGAAGGATCAAAGGTAAAATGGACCTTGGAAGCAAGGAAGTCCTTTGAGCTGGTGAAACAAGCCTTAACCAAAACACTGGTTCTAATAAGTCCTGATTTTTCAAAATATTTTTATATATTTTCATTTGCATCGGAACATACCATAGCTACTGTCATTTTATAGAAAAATCCGCAAGGAAAAGAGCAGCCTATTGCATTCTTTAGAAAGGCATTGAGGGATGCCCCTTTGAAGTATAAAATTATGGAAAAGCAAGATTTTTCTTTGGTTAAAGCTTTGAAAGACTTCAGAGTGTACATCCTTCACTCACACATCATTGCCTTTGTCCCAAACTCAGTTGTTAAAGACATTCTAACACAGGACCCAGATGGTAAGAGAGGTAAGTGGATTGCTATTATTCTTGAATATGATTTAGAGATAAAACCCACTAAACTCATCAAAGGCCAAGGTCTAGCTAGATTGATGGCTGAATCAAATTTTGAAGTTCTTGATATTAATATGATTAATGCTTTGGATGACCAAGAAGAATTCTCAACTCCTATAGTTGAAGATCATTTTATGAATTCTCCTTGGTATGCTGATATTATTTGTGTTTTGCTTAAATTGAATACACCTCCTGGTTTGACAAAAAAAAAAACGCAAGATTCCTTAAATTGAAAGCTATAAACTATTGCATTATAAATAGATGTCTTTATTGGAAAAATGCAAGTGGTCTATTGCTTAAATGTTTTCCTGAGTTTGATGCAGAGAAGGTTAAGCACGAGTTCCATGAAGGAGAGTGTGGGGGTCATTTGTACTGGAAGACAAAAACCAATAAAATTTTGAGGGTTGGTTTCTATTGGCCTACTCTTTTTCATGATATCCACAAGATGATCATTGCCTGTCCTAAATGTCAACTTTTTGAAGGCAAAAGAAAACTCCTGCCCCTGCCTCTGCATCCAATCACTGTTGAAGCCCCATTTCAACAGTGAAGACTTGACTTCATAGGAGAAATCCATCCCCCATCTTCTGCCCAGCATAGATGGATCCTCACTGCCACAGACTATTTCACTAAGTCGATAGAAGCCATACCTTGTAGGCAGGCCAATGATTCAGTTATAATCAATTTTATGGAGACTAACATTCTCTACAAGTTTGGTTGTCCTACCAAGATTATCACTGATAATGCAGCAGCATTTAGATCAAACAAGATGGTTGATTTCTGTCACCGATATCAGATAACATTGGGGCATTCCATGACCTATTACCCTCAAGGTAATGGACTTGCAAAATCCTCAAACAAAATCTTACTGAACATAATCAGGAAAATTTTGGAGGACAATAAGAAGTCTTGGCACACAAAGCTGGTTCATGCACTTTGGGCTGACAGGTTGACTTTGAAGAAATCCATTGGCATGTCACCATTTTAGCTGGTGTACGGTGCTGATGCAAATTTTCCAAACAGCCTTGGTGTTCCAGTGATGAAGTTGATTCAAGAGTTACAAACTGAAGAAAATGACATGATCAGAAGAGTGAACCAGACCATTCATCTTGAACAAACCAGAGAGGAAGTGTATAGCAAAGCATTGCAGAAGCAAAACAACATTAAAAATATTTTTGACAAAAGAACAAAGGCCAGCAATTTCAAGATTGGGGACAAAGTTATAAAGTGGGATTCAAGAAGGGAAGAGAAGGGAAAGCATGGAAAATTTGACCACTTATGGCTTGGCCCTTACTCTATTCACTTAGCTGCTGGTAACAACGCATTTTTCTTGCAGGAGTTGAATGGAGCAGAACTGTTTGGGAGTCCTGTCAATGGCAGGATTCTTAAGCATTACTTCTGTTAATACATGTTATGTTCCAAAAGCATTTTTATCTTTCTTCCACTATAAATATTTCATCCACCATTGCATTCAAAGTTGTAAAAATAAAAAATACAAAAACAATGAAAAGAAAGAAAAGAGGGCAGATTGTGAAAACAAGCAAGGTATAGCCCCATACCAAAATGAGAAACAATTCTAAAAGTGTGCAAGCTCAAATGCCACTCCTAAAGAACACACTTCTAGTTAGTCAAACAACCTAATCTTGACTAATTATTTTTAAATTTTCAAACCACAAGCCACTGTTCTTGACAAAAACACAGCAAGTCAATCACAAATCACAGAGTATCAGTGACGGAGATCAAAATGAACCAGAACCGAGGATGGAAGACATAATTATGGGGATCACGGCTAAGAATGATTATCAAAAGCCTAATCCCCCAAATTAAAACACAATTAAAGGAAAATATGAAGTGTTTTATCGACAGGAAACCCTCCACTGCCACAAATTGAGGCAAATTGATCCCTCTAGTTACCACGATGCCACCTGTGCCTCAAAGTATTCAATCAGTGGCCGAATTTATTGTTCAGGATCAGATATTTGTCTCAGCGCAGCCAAAAAGTTACTTCTGCAAGGAAACTTAATGCAAAGGACATCTGCAGAGTTACTTCGACATCACACAGAGCCTCAAAAGTCAACAAAAGCTCCCACAGAGCTTAAATCTTTATGTAAAATCATTTAATACAGAGGATATGTATGTAAGTTTCTTCATTGAGCCCTTCAAAGGCCAAGAAGTCATTAAGTCTGTATTAATTGTAAATTGAGATCTTTTATCAGATCTCACCTCCTCATCCTTCTATATATACTTCTGCAGAAGATGAGTAAGGGGTTGGTTTCAGAACTTGGAAATATATTTGAGAAAAAAAATTATGATTGTAAATAGTGTTCACTGGCCCTTGGAGCTCTGCTTGTGATAGATTAGATAGGCTGAATAGTGAAGATGATTAATGAACTGAAACATTGGACCTGAAGGCCATGTTGGTTTTTGACATTAATAGCAGTTGTTTCTTGAGATCTTTGGTCTATATGACGAGAATGATTACGCAATTTTAGTCTTACCAATCCGCTAAAATTACAGATCCCTAACACTATTGTAGTAAGAAATTATGGAACAGAATGAAAACAGGAGAAAACATTGAACAGTTTAGAATAATTCACCAACAGCCAAGCTCATGGATCCAATGATAGAGCCTTCTCAAGAACAAGCATGCAACAATATCATCAAGGCTTCCAAGACTTCAATTTCTTGTTCAACTTCAATAGACTATGTATTATTTCAGAGAGTTTCAGTATTACAAACTAGTGATCAACCAACAACCAACCAAAAAATCCTCATCTTCTACAGAAGTATTTATAGAAGAATAAGGAGGTGAGATCTCACTAAAAATATCTCTTAGGGAAATTAATACAGAGTGATGACTTCTGGGCCTTTGAGGGGCTCGATGAAGAAGTTTTACAAGTTTTTCACTGTATTGATTGATATACATTTATGAATTAAGCTCGGTGGGAGCATTTGTTGACTTTTGAGGCTCTGTTTCATGTTGGAGTAACTCGGCAGATATTTTTTTGCATTAAGTCTCTTGCAGAAGTAACTCTCTGGCTGCGTTTGAGGCAAATATCTGATTTTTCTTAATAACTTCGGCCTCTGTTTGATTGCTTGTGAGGCGCAGGTGGCACTGTGGTAGCTGGGAGGAATCAATTTGCCTCAGATATGGAGGTGGAGGCCTTTCTTTCTGATAACACTTATGATGTTCCTTTAACTGTGTTTTAATTCTGGGGATCAGGCTTTTGATAATCATTCTTAGCCGTAATCCCCAAATAATCTTCAACCTTCTGTTTTTGCTGCGTTCTATCTTCGACACTGATACTCTTTTAATTGTAATTTAATAACAGAGTGTCTTGTTGATGTGCAGGCCATGCAGGGCTCTCAAGGCATCAATGCCCATAAAACATTGATGAGACGCGGAGTAGAGCCTTTGTAGTCCCTTCCCTTTGATAACCGAAATTCCAGAGGATCGTCATCCTCGGCTTTCTTTTCCTTTATATTATGGTAAAAACATTCGAAACCCTATGTTTATTTGGGTAAACTGCTACAGAGGTTCGAATTAAGAGCGTGGTTGTTGGATGGCAACATCCAACAGTTGGGATCTGTTTTGCGGAGGTTTAGAGGAGAGCAGAGGGAGGAATTAAGTTAGATCCGTCGATCTACAGAGATCGACGGTTGGGATCGATCGGGATGTATAATAGAGAAAAAAGAAAAAATACAGAGAAAACAAGTTAAAAAACCTTAGGCGGAGGGAAAAATCGATTAAAATCGAAATGGGGTTCGAGAGGAACACGAGCCGTCATATGAGATCAAACGGACAGTCCAAATGCAATCGAAGGCATTTCAATCGACGGGGAAAGAATTTTCACAGTACTGACAACTTGTGATGCGATTGAGCGAGGGTCATTGATCTGAGGATCAGATCAACAGTGGAGAGTGAATCGAAGGGATGGCCGATCGGGGGAAACAAACAAATGAACCGATCGAAAAATGCGATGCGATGTAGCGTGAGCTGTCGATCTAAGGATTAGATCAATGGTGGAGAATGAATCGGCACTCGGTGGTCGGAGGTGACAAATAAAAAGTGCCAATATAAAAATGCGATACGATGTAGCGCGAGCCATTTGATCGGTTTAAGATCAACAGTGGAGATTGCTTCATAACTTGTTTTGGCGGAAACCCTTTATGATATACAAAACCCAAAATTTTTAATAAAACAAAGGTTTTGGTATGGGCGGGGTACATATATAACATGGTTAGGCACCCGTCTGCGGGGCCTTTGGATGTATGGAATGTAGTACGCTTGGGGCGTATATAACGAAGGGCCAATCGCAATCGGAGCCTCGGGATCGGGCTTTTCAATCAACCCATTGGAATTTTGTGATTGGCGCTGCGGGACTAAAACTCTTGGTCCCGGGCGTAGGTTATATGGAATGGAAAGCGGCGGGCTTTATATATACGGGACCTAATCGCATCAGAAATTTTTATGCGGGTCTTTACAATCAACCCATTGTATATTCTTCCGATGCGATTGCGCGATCGGGTCTTTTTAATCTAACCATTGGACTTTTGAAAATCATTGTATGGGCACGTTAGACCAAAACTTTGGAAAAAAGGGTTTTTGTATTTATAAAGGGAAAAATGGATCGAGAATGGATTTTTTCAATGTTTTAAGCGCCAAAGGCGGGTCCACGGGTTATATGGAAAAACAATATGATCGGGGTTTATAAAACCCGGGGCTTAATCGCATCAGAGTTTTTGTAAATGGCAAAAGGACTTGCGCACTTGGATGTTTGCGATGTGATAAATGATGAAAAGAGTTAGAGCTTGGTTCCAGCCCCAAAGCATATGGAGGGGAAGTGGTTAGGACTTAGCCCAAAGGGGCTTAAGTCCATAGTAATAAAAACTTGTTTTTTATAGATTTTTCAGAGTTTTTCAATGGAATTTGAGGGTTTCGATAAGGTTAAAAAGTGAGTTTTTAACCTTGTAGAAATGTTTTTCATGAATGGAAGAAAAGGAATTATGAAAAATAGAGGAGTTTTATGGAGGAAAAGGGAAGCAAAATGAAGGTTAGTCTGAGTGGGGGAAGGGAAAAATATATGGTTTTGCAGCAGTCTTTCTCTTGGACTTTAGCAGAATTTCTGAGTATTGAAATGGGAACAGTAGTGAAGATTTGGACAGAGGCATGAGGCCTTCAAGAGTCTTCAGCAGCCAAGACTTTTTTGCAATAAAATTTGTTCCTTGAATGCTCCAAAAATGATTTAGCCAGCATTTGATATAACAAATTTTATAGTTGGCTAACACTAGGAAGGCTAGATCCTAGGATTCCAAAGTGGTTCTGATGTGGCTCCTTGAAGTGTTTATTATTTCCAATCTTGCAAATCACAGGGAGCTAATATAGTGGTGACCATACTGGGGAACTGAGTAATAGATAAACTTCAAGAACTCAGAAAACCTCATTTTAAAAATCAAAATGAATCAAGTATCAGCCAAGAATGGTTCCTGATTGCTAATGGTGGACAACAATCAATCCTATAAAACAAGTAAAAATCCTCCACCTGGTGACTCACTGGTTTTCAGTAGGCCTGCTAACTCCACTGGTTTTCAGTAGGCCTGCTAACTCCACTGGTTTTCCATAAAATCCACTGGGAAACTTATTTTATCATTAAATTATCACAAAAACCCAATCAAGAAAAATTTTGTGGATTAAGTTTTTATTTATGCAGATTGCTTTATTCTTTAAGGCTATCATACTTATATAACCTTTCTTATTCTTGGGTCTAAATCTTGGCTTCTAGAATAATCTTTAGTAGATCCCATCCTGACCCAAATCCTCCTCCAATACTGGAAAATCCTGAAATAATTCTTAGGAAGTCTCCTAGATCTAAAAATCCAACTGTTGACAGACCAATCCACAGAGCAAGTTCTGTCCCTAGAAACCTTACAGCTTTGAAAAATACCCAATTTGACTTATACCACAAAAGAAACCTATTTAGAACTAAGTCACAAATTGGTATAGATCAGAAAGACCTTGAGCTTGTAAACTCACAGCAAAGTAGTAGTAGGGAAGCCTCTCCTTCCACTCCTCCTCATTTCCATTTTCTCCAAAACGTTGGCTTCTCTCATTCTAAATCTGCTCAAAGTCAGTTGGTAGGTTCAAATACTTCTTCTACACCTACTCATACATCCACTGTCCAAACCACTCCACTTCATCATCCACCTCCTCTCACAAACCCCCCACTTGTTAACCCTCCATTGTTTCGACAAACCCACATCATGGCAACATGGTATGCTCCCTTGGTCCTTCCCTTACCTTTAGTTTTTCTACCACGTGATTATCAATCCAAGATTCCTTTATATGGTGATAATAGTTCCACTACTACTCAACAACATGTGGGCATAATGAATGACTACTTTTACAGACAAAAATAGATGATGAAAGTGTTAAACTTAGAATTTTTGCTCAGAGCTTAGGGGGAGAAGAAAGAAAATGGTTCAAAGGCTTAACCCCTAACATCATAAATGACCTCCCTACTTTTCATCAAATATTCTTAAATAAGTGGGAAGTCAAGAAAAACCCTCTCCAAATTCTATCAGAATATGAAAACATTAGGAGAAATGTTGGAGAAGGTGTCCAAGAGTACTGCACTAGATTTAATAGTGTGTACAATGCCCTGCCTATACATATGAAACCTCCACAAGGTCTAGCTCTAATGAAATTTCCTGATGGATTTGACCCAGAGATGGCTTACCAATTAAGAGAGAGAGAACCCCTCACCTTAGAAGACATGCAGAGGGGAGCAGTAATTGTAGAGGCAAATATGATTTCTAAAAGAGCTAGGATGAAAAATGAGAAAAAGGTCACATATAGGGAGGAAGCTGTACCCTCCACATCTAACACAAATATTGATAACTTAGTCAAAACCATGGAAAGGATGATGGAGAGGATGAATGTTAATGAGAGATATTACCTTGGAGAAAACCAAATAGCTCCTCAAAACAGAAATCAAAACCAGAACTTTAGGAGAAACCCTCCTCAAATTAGACAAAGAGGCCCTGATCAGCAGATCAGACCTCCCTTTCAAGAAAATTATGTTGATGAGGATGAAGTGGTAATAGAATAAACAGAAGAAAATCATATAAACTTGGTAGGAGTAAAATATGAGGACATTATTTTCCTCACTAGAGAAGAACAAGGCATATTTACACCTTATGAGGAAGAAACCCTAGAATCTGAAGACTACAAACAAGGCTTTGAGAATGCCATAATGGAAGTACACAGACAATATGACCTTAGGATTAAGAAGAATCAAGACACTTCCAAAAAGAAGACCTTTGAAATTTCTACTAAAAACAATCCTGAAAACATTTATAAAAAGACAGCAGAAAACAATAACACATTGGCTGAAATTTTTGATAACAAAAAAGGAAAAAATAGCCAACCTAGTGGCAAACAATGTGGAAACCAAAGTAGCACTAGCACCTCAGCTAATGCTCCTAGTAAAACTATTTTAGCTAATGTACATAATAAAAACCAGCAAGTTGAATTTGTTGTGAAAACAATGGCTGAAAAGGCTGATTTAAACGTTGCCAAAACTCAGATGCCTTTTAGTATAGAGAGCAAAATTGCTAAAATCAAAATCTCTATTCCCCTCGCTGAACTAGTCACTCAGAATGTATATAAAACCCAACTTTTAAGAGATTTAAACACATGAGAAAATATTGATTCTGTCAATTTAAATGATGACAAACCTGAGCTTCTGTTTGGGCTAGAAGTTGAAGGGAAATTGCAAGAGGGAGGTGTCCCTCCATTTTATGTCAGTATTTAAACATCCATGATAAAATTTTGCACAATGCCATGCTTAACTTAGGAGCATCACACAATCTCATGCCTAAAGTGGTAATGGAGAGGCTAGGCCTTGAAATAACTAGGCCATACAAAGATTTATATTCTTTTGATTCCAGCAGAGTTAAGTGCCTAGGCCTGATCAAAGATTTATGTGTCAGCCTAGCACATAAATCTCCTCTTAGGATTGCATTTACTAAAAAAATTAGGTGCCAAGAGGATAATTGTCCATGGAAATTCATAACTAATTATTAGGAAAATAAATGGAGAATACACTGCCAAGCATCCAAGACTAAGAGCATATAGGGATGATGCCATTGACCTTTTGAAAACATTTTCTGAATATGAGCTCACTTTTGTCCCTAGAAACCAAAACATCCTTGCCAATGGTCTAGCATTTGCTGCCAGTACTTGTCAGAAACCTTGTCAAAGAAAAAAATACATAGTCCAAGTAAAATATAGGCCGGCAGTCTTAGATAATGTAAAATACTGGCAAGTTTTTGAAGGAGATAAACAGATAGAAGATTTCCTACAGTCCAGAAATGAGTTTGAAGTGCCAAATTTAGACTCGGAGTATGAAGAAGACTACCCTACTAAGGAAAAATCTTGCAAAGAAGAACCTCCTGACACTGCTAAAATAAATTTGTTAACACCAGAGCATACACATAAAACAGAACTGTGCACTGAGTTAGAAAAGGAAGACTTTGAAGTGTTGCAGTCGAACACTGATAACTTGCCAAAGGGACTGGTGCCTCTAGAATAATTTTTTGACTTTAATGATGTTGCTAAAAATCCAAAGATGGAACCCACTGAAACTGAAATAGAAGAGTGCAACATAGGCAGTGAAGAAAAGCCCAAGATGATTAAACTATCCAAAACACTTCCAGCTCACATAAAATTGAAATATCTTGAGAATTTTAGAGAATTTTATGATGTTTTTGTTTGGAGTTATGAAGATTTAAAATCATATGATATAGAGATAATTCAGCATAAGATACCCCTTAAAGAACAACAGAAGACCTTTAGATAGAAACTGCGCAAAATAAATCCTATGCAATTACCCCTGGTTGAAAAAGAGATCAAGAAAATGTATGATGTTGGGATCATAGTCCCTCTGAGATACACAGAATGGGTATCCAATCTTGTATCTGTGAGGAAGAAAACAGGAGAAATAAGGCTTTGCATAGACTTTAGAAACTTGAACAAAGCCTCTTTAAAGGACAACTACCCCTTGCCCAAAATGGATCACATCTTACAAAAGGTAGTGGGTTCTACGAGAATTTCTTTTCTAGATGGATTTTCAGGATACAATTAGGTGTTGGTACACCTAGATGATCAACTCAAGACAGATTTCACCACACCTTGGGGCACTTTCATGTATGTGAAAATGCCTTTTGGTTTAATGAATTTTGGTGCCACCTTCCAAAGGGCCATGGATATTGCTTTCTCAGAAGAGATAGGTTACTTCATTGTGATTTACCTTGATGACATTACAGTGTATTCTAAAATAGATGAAGAACACCTAGCACACTTAAGAAAAGTTTTTGAAAAATGTAGAAGGTATGGTTTATCCCTAAATCCCAAGAAAACTCTACTTGGCCTCCAAGAAGGTAAAATTCTGGGCCATATCATATCTAAAGAGGGAATAAGGATAGATCCAAAAATTATTGAAGGAATATTGCAAATCAACCATCCTAGAAATATCCTAGAACACAAGATCTTGATGGAAAAAGGGGCAAGTGGATTGTTGTTATATTAGAATATGATTTGGAAATCAAGCCCACCAAGCTCATCAAAGGCCAAGGACTTGCAAAACTCATGGCTGAAACCAATTTTCAAGCACTTAACATAAACATGATAGATGCATTAGATGAACAGGAGGATTTGGCAACTCCACTCATTGAAGATTATTTTCTAAATTCATCTTGGTATGCTGATATTTAATATGTGCTTCTTAATCTTAATGTCCCTCCTGGTTTGTCTAAAACAAAGGAAAGATTCTTAAAGTTGAAAGTTGTAAATTACTGCATTTTAGATAGAGGTTTATATTGGAAAAATGCTAGCGGATTATTTCTTAAATGTTTTCCTGAGAATGATGCAGATAAGATCAAGCATGAGTTCCATGAAGGAGAATGTGGAGGCCACCTCTATTGGAAACTATTGCTAACAAAATCCTTAGAGCTGGTTATTATTGGCCCGCCCTCTTTCAAGATATCCATAAAATGGTAATTTCCTACCATAAGTGTCAAATATTTGAAGGCAAGAGAAAGCTGCTACCCTTACCTTTGCATTCTATCACTGTTGAAGCTCCTTTTCAGCAGTGGTGTCTAGACTTCATTGGGGAAATCCATCCTGCCTCATCTGCCCAGCATAAATGCATCCTCATGGCAACTGATTACATCACAAAATGGATAGAGGCCATCCCTTCCAGGAACGCCACAGACTTAGTCATCATTAAATTCCTTGAAAATCATATTTTGTCCAGATTTGGTTGTCCTAGGAAGATCATCACTAACAATGTTGTTTCCTTTAGATCCAAAAAGATGGTGGACTTCTGCCACAGATATCATATTGCATTGGACCATTCTACATCTTATTACCTTCAAGGTAATGGGTTGGAAGAATCCTCAAACAAGAGTTTAGTAAACATCATCAAGAAGTTGCTAGAAGAAAATAAAAAATCATGGCACAGTAAGCTAGTACATGCACTATGGGCAGACAGATTGACAAATAAAAAGTCAATTCGGATGTCTCCTTATTAGCTAGTGTATGGAGCAAATGCAATATTCCAACCAGTCTAGGGGTGCCAGTCATGAAGTTGATCCAAGAAGTACAATCTGAAGAAGATGACATGATAAGAAGGATAAATCAGACTGTACAGTTGCATCAAACCAGAGAGGAAGTTTATAATAGAACACTACAAGTGCAAGAAAACATCAATAAGATGTTTGATAAGAGAACTAAGGCCAATGATTTCAACATTGGTGACAAAATGCTAAAATGGGACTCAAGGAGAGAAGATAAGGGAAAACATGGAAATTTTGAAAACCTACGGAAAGGCCCATACCTCATTCATTCTGCTAGGGGTAATAATGCATTCTTCCTTCAAGAGACAGATGGAGCAGAACTTTTTGGAGTTCCTGTCAATGGCAGGATGCTCAAACATTATTTTTGTTAAGAGTATTTTTAGTTTAAATCTTTTTTCATTGTAAATAACATTGCTTAAAGAAAAGATTAGAAACATAAACACAAAAAACAAGAAAAGAAGAAAAAGAGGGCAGATAAAAAAATGGGTACAGCCCCATACCAAAAAGAAAATTTTCTGAAAGTATGCAAGTCCAAATGCCACTGCTTTAGAAAGGAAATTTTGTTCAAACATACAGCCTAATCATGACTGAATAAGTTTTAAAAATTTCTGTTGATAAGTTAGTGAATGAGGATTTTCCAAACTATGTAAACTTGGCTTATCAGTAGGTAATATTAGGAGAAAAGATGTTGGTTCTAAAATGCTTAAAACTGAACCAAAGGAAAGAGAGGGATGCCTAACAATCTCTAAATCACAGCCCTCAAGTTTCTGTTTTAAATTTTTTGCAAATAAATTCTATGTGCAACTTGTATATAATGCCATAGCTCATAACAAATCAGACTATCTAATCCTGATTTGGTTATGTTTTCAATTTTTTGTTTTAGTTTAGAGAATGAAAATCTATCAAACTGTTTAAACTTGACAAAAAGTTAGACTAGGTAGAGAAATAAATGAGTTCACCAGCTTAATCTGAACTCTTGGATGATATAAATAGATAAATAGATAGATAGATAGTTTCATGTTTTCAAAAGAAAAATGATGTTAAGGGTTTGCAAATCTAAATGCACCCAATGAAGAAAAAATGCTAGGAAAAGTAAGATGGGTAGGTAGAAGTTAAGTTGGAATGATCATGTTGTTTTCAGATGTTGAATATCATAGCTTCAAAAGAGAAAATTAAAGAAATTGATTTCTGTCAAGGTGCTAAACAAGGCACTAGTCTACTTCTTCCAGAGATTTGATCTTTGAGGTTCTTGACACCTCCTAAACGAGCTTCCCTCCCCAGCTAGATCCATTGTTATCCTCCTATGTTTTACAGAATTCACTAGGTGACTATGTATATTTTACAAGCAACTAAAGATAGCATTATTTGCCTATCATCTATCTTTAGAAATCTCACTACCTTCATTATCCTAAATCTAACTCTTTCACTATTTTTCCCTCTCTTCCTTCTGAAGTTTACCACACTGTTCCAAAAAGACTCCAATTTTAGGGACCATTAGCCTCGTTTTCACTATCTTACCCTCACTCTCATTCATGGTCTCTTTCCTCTAAAAAACCCATTTCTTCCTTTCCTAAAAACCCTCATAAAACCCCCATTCATCATTTTTTCCTCTAAAAACATTAAACAATGTAAAAGCTTCCTTTTACATTGTTTAAACTAATTTTTAAGCCTTTTGGGTGTTTTAATTTTTATATAAAAACTCTATTTTTATGTTAAAAAACCCACCCTTATGAAATAAAGGCCTTAAGCCCCTTTCACTAAAGCCCCATCCCCTTTTACCCCATAAAACCTCGACCTCCCGCTTATCCCTAAGCCCCTTTTTCCTGTGGAAAGTCTGCCTCCACCTTTTATTTCATGCACCCCGAAAATCTTATGAAGGGCTCCTTAACCCCTTATAATATTTAGATATGGGCCCCACATACATTGAAACCCACGCCCATTCATATTATACCACCTGTCTGCCCGGACCCCACTCCTCTGACATACCCTTTCCTCAAAGGTTAAAGGAATCGCAACTTCCATCGCCCAATCATTTCACTACTCTAGATCGATGGTGGAGAGTGGTTTCACCCCCCCTCCACCCATTTCTCGTTAACGCCAGGAGGGAGGGGAGAAGTTCGACGTTAATGGCCACCCCTGTAAAGTTTGCCCCCCCTCCGCCTAAAACCGGAAACCACCATACACCCCCGGCGAAGTCCACAAATGGTTTTTTAAACCGCCTTCCCACTCGTTCAAAACCGCTCTCTCCTCTTAGCGCCAAAACTCCTCTACCTCCATTCAAAATGCTCCAAAGCCCCGCAGCTCTGCGATGAGGTCCCAAACCACCATTTTTTCACCACTGCAAATGCTCCAAGTGCCTAATAAACCCCAGATAAGCATACAAGCCACAAACACAGGATTTAAGATTAAAGTGTTTTTTTATTGTGTAGTTTCGATGGCGAAAAATGCCTAAATGCATTTCAAAAGGTCTAAGAAACGTTCAAAACAAGTCTCTGGGTGACGATCCGGAGGGTTTAAATTATTCCAAAGGGACCAGAGGCTGAAGTTTAAACTCTAGCACCAATGAAACATGATCATTGGAAATCATAAAACCCTCCAGTACCATCAGAATCCCTTCTTGCACATAAAAACACAATCACCGACAGACACATAGTGAAGAAGTAAAAGCAGTGAAGGGACTGTAACAAAGCAGTGGAGGTTAGAAGGCTAGTCACAGTTCAAAAACAATCATGAGGGATCGCCAACCAAGCAGAAACTAAAAATGATGAAGACAAATAGAGATGCAAGGAAGAAGCATAGTTGGAAGACTATGATAGTGAAGATTAAAGGGTTAGTCACAAATTAAGAGGTTAAACATAGATAAAGGACAACAATGCAGATAATCAGAGGATAAATCTAGGTTTTAAAAACTTGAATCAGAGGTAAAGGCACAAGCACAAGAAGATCAACATCAAAACAAAAGATATAGATGAATATTAAAGCTTAAAGGATTAAATCAAAGATTAGAGGACGGAGAGGCGGAGATAAAGCAATCAGTGAAGACAAAATCAAGTTCAAAAGCCTAAAAAAGAGTGTTAAGGCTAAAACAAAGGCAGATCTACACCTAAATAGATTCTAATGACTCAGCAAAGAGCAATTACTTCTTCAAGGATATTTTTTCCACCTATAGCATGTTTTCTTTCAAAAGATATCAGAAGTTATTAAAAACAGTTAGAGATATTTTAAAGTAGCTCAGAAGCTATTACAAAAGTTATTAATAGGCCTTAAAGTCAAAGCATTTCACCTATATTCCCTCAGAAGTTAAGAATAGGAGTTATTATTCAGAGGAGTATCTTCAGATATTTTTCCTTGGGCCCTGCATGTTCACAAAGGTCAAAAACTCATTAACTCTGTAATAAATACACATCTGAAACCCTAGCTTAGATCACCTCCTCATTCTGCATATAAATATTGCAGATGAGCCTCATTATTGATGTTGGTTGCTGAGTTAAATCTTAGGATTGATGAGTTACTGAGCTAGTTGAGAAATATTAGGCTGGATAGGAAAATATTTGAGCTGCAGAAACCTTTGTACTGGAGTATGTAACTGGTTTGAACATCAATAATACAAGCACCTTCACATGATCCTTGCTCTATGTTAATGGTGAAGTTTTTCTTCTATGTTATTGTTTTCCTTATGTTTTCCATTTTGTCCATTTTTCTCTGATAAAAGAACAGAAAATTTAGAATAGGATTTGTTGTTGTAGCACCCTATTTTTGTCTACATTCTTTATCTTTATGTTTTCTTCTTCAACTTCTGATTGGAGGATTCTTAACTGCCCTCCAGTTCCATCTACCTTGTTATCTTAGAAATGATTCAATAGAGTGAAACTAGGGAAATTTATGGTGAGCCCATGTCCCTTGAGTACGGCTTGAGATGTTGTTTTTAGGATCTTCTTTAAAGTATGCTTAGTAGATTCTTAACAAGGGAAGTCTATGGTATGCCCTGTCCTCTGGTCTTCCACAAAATGTTGCTTTAAAGATCCTTAGAGAGTTAGTCAAAAGCAGATTAGATTGTTTCTGTTTGATCTTAGGCTTCTCTCAATGTTATCTTACATATTTTCTTTATCTAAAAGTAGTCTTATGATTACTGGATTGTTTCCTGAAAGGTTTTCTTATTAAAATTTGGTCCAAAGAAGTCTATGGTTTGCCCTATCCTTTGGCTTGCTTCAAACAGTTACCTAAAAGGCTTTTCTTGTCTAAGTAGAGCTAGAGGATTCTTAACTGACTATAGCTTTGTTGCCTTCACAACTTATTATTGTTTCATATCAACCTAATCTAAAGAGATCCATATAATATAGTTAGCTTGCCCTATGAAAACCCTTGTAGATTTTTTGAACAATTAAACCCTTTTATGACTCCATAGTCCAATGGATTAATTTTTTCTCATAGTCTATCTTTTCAGCTGGAACATTCCCTCAATCAACTCCAACCTTTGATCTATCAAATGAAATTTCAATAAAAAAAAAACCGACAAGTTCTTAGAGATTCATAACTAGCCTAATATCATAGACAAAAACATAAAGAATATCATTTAGAGACACATACATAGAGAGATCCCTCTCTAAATCCAGGAAGGCTAGATCCTAGGATTCCAAAGTGGTTCTGATGTGGCTCCTTGCAGTGTTTTTTCTTTCCATTCTTGCAAATCACAGGGAGACAACAAATCCCACAGTATATCATATCAGATCAGGACAGTAGGTTCCTCAGCACATTTTGGTCTAGCCTCTGGTCAATGCTGGACACCAAGCTCACCAAGTCCATAGCTTTCCATCCCTAAACTGATGGCCAGACAGAGGTCGTCAACAGGATGATTGTACACATTCTACGCATGTACAATTCAAATCATCCATGCACAAGGGATGAGAGCCTCCCCTATGTACAACACAGTTATAACTGGGCTCTCCACAGCTCAATCGACCACAACCCCTTTCAGGTGGGGTTGGTATTCTAGCCATTATGTCCCATTGACGTAACCATGCCATTTGCAGCTACTCGGGCTGATTCGGCTCATGTCCAGTCTGAAGCTGACAAAGCGAACAAACCCATTGACCACATTCAACACATCTGCCAACAAGTTCATGACATATTGGACAAAGCCAATGCTAAGTACAAGCAACGACATGATCAACATCGAGTGCCACACAACTTCCAGGTGGGCGACAAAGTGTGGCTACATTTGCAGAAGGAGCGCCTCACTGGACCCCACCGCAAGCTTCACCCACTTCGATATGGGTCGTACACCATCCCCAAGGTTGTAGGGAACAATGCCTTCAAGCTCAGTATTCCACCATTCCTTGGTTTGCACCCAGTATTCAATGTGGATCGCCTTCGTCCCTACTTCTCACCTCTACCGGACACCTCTGAAATTGCAGAACAACTCACACCAATAGAATTAAACCCAGATTGCATGGAACAGGCCACCATAGATTGTATCATGGACATGCAAATAAATAACACTCGCCAATAGAAGATCGAACTGTATCGGGTTGTCAAATCTGGCCAACTCCTGCACCAAGGCAAGTGGTTCACTAGGGACCAAGTTTAGCAGAAGTTTCCTCATCTCATGGAGGAACTCAACGCAATGGGACCAGTGCTTCCTAAGGGGGGAGGAATGATCTAGGTTGATATTGGTGGCCACCCGCCTATTCCACTTGGGGCCCCACCATTGTCTATTTCAATTTTTTAGTTTTGGCACAACTTACTATTTTAAGCAGTTTTTTGTGTCCTGGACTTCCAGAGCCATTTTGAGGCCCTAAACGACGTTTTTTGGGAAAACCGAGAGCAACATCAGTTCATGGCTTGATGTTGCTCACAATAAAATTTGTAGTCCTTGGATAGATATTTCTAACAAAGTATGGTATACGTCAAACGGAGATCATATGCCAAAGTTACGTCCCCAGGAAGTTGAAACACCAATTTACACAAACAGGGCCCATAGTTTTGGCGCTTCATCTCCTAGGGTTAGGTTTTTGGATATTTATGGTTTTCCATTGTTTCTAAATAATAAATAGGCCCTCGAGCCTCATTGTAACATAGTTCAAAGGTCTGTAGCTGCCACATCTCTTCTTAGAGATAAGCTACCAGCGCCCTAGCTAGTTTATTTCCATTATGTCTGTAAGCAAATTTCAGTTCTTTGATATTAATGAAATGAAGTGTTATTTCCATTGCATCTTTGTATTTATAGTTATATGTGTATTATGTTGCGTTCCTACATAAATTTGGATCAATAGGGGCATCCTCGGATGGCATGATGGGAATTAACATTTCCCATTGATGTCTTCGATCCTCTTAAAATTCGACATCAATAGCAGTTTTCATGTCAAGATGCTATCGTACTTCATAACCATTGCACTCAGTCAGAATTTGTCAAAGACCCATATATCAATAAGCATCTCTTTCAACATTGCTTACATGGGAAGGTCCCCATTAGTCAAAGACCCATGCATACATTAAGCACTTTCTCCAAAAGTACCATACCGAGACAATGCATGTGGGTTCCACATTCAACCCTTTTGTTCAAAGAAAAATGCCCTTGAGGGCATCAGCAACCATCGCCATCAACCAATAGCAGGTCACCTACTACAATGTGACATGACAGAACCAGTATCTGTCAAATTAGCTTAACTAGTTAGCATCACGAGCATGGAACAATCCTGCCCCATAGAAATATTTCTTATTTTATTACTTGTAGGTTTCCTACAGAGCATGGTTTCTTTTTTACTTCAGACAAGGGGTTCCCCTACTTATTTCCACAAAAATTTACTCTCTCTCTCTCTCAAAAGGATCACACATAAAAGAAAACGTAATGTATTCCGTCTATATGGTTCCTCCTAGACCTCGTACATCAAGGGGCAACTGTTAACACCAAAAAATCATACAGGAAAAATAAATTAGAGAATGTGAAGCAAACAATACAAATGAATATTTTCAAGGAGTAATACGTTATGAAGGACAAAAATTTAATTATTTCCTAAGGTTAAGTCAGAAATTGGTGAACAACGCACCAACAACAAAGACTTTTTGCGCACATCACATTTTATCCTTCGATATCCGCGTGGTCCTGGGGATGGCGAAAAATCACCATCCGAGACTACTTGACACACTTGGTAAAGCTGATTCTCTGTCAATTGTAGTCAAGGACAGCTGAATTCGATCCACCTTGAGGATGCATGCAGCCCACAAACGAATCTATCATCCGATTCATGGGTCATTATCAATCTTGGGCAAAGAGAGGGAATAGAGTTCAAAAAAATTCTATATAAAATGGCCATGGGAAGAGAAAAAGAAGACACATCGTTATGCTGCCCAAATTTCTACCCTAGCAAACCAGATTTCAAGTGTTGTAGCAGAAGAATTGGAGAGACTAGCATGTTGGCCACCCAACATCTTAGTCAAGAGGAGAGATCCTTCATAAGAGAGTGATCACCATCCTTTTGAGAGAGGGAGGAGATACTTGCAAGGAAATCGAGGAAAGGAACCCCCCCTTTTTTGATTATTTGAGCTCCATAGCTCAAAGGACTCATTGCAAGAGAGTTAGCATTGTATTCTTCATACCACCAGCACCTAATAAAGGGAGACTTCTCCATTTGTTTCTATTGGGTTGTTGCTCCATTTGAGCATTGTTATCTTTTTTTTTCTATTTAAGTTCATGTTATTGTATGCATTACTTACCGTATAAGTTTTATCTTACATTGTTTAGTCTGTTCACTAACAACAACATCATATTCTTTGTGACCTTCTTTACATAGCAACCAACTGCTAAAGAGGTGTCTTTTTGTACACTTGTGCAGCAAAAACACCACCACAATAAGGATGCTATTCTTGGCTCATCCTTTGGGGGATTAAGGAGGAGACCATCATGGGAAGCAAAGATAATATCAAAGATACTATTACATCCAATTTTAAGGGCAAGATGTGGGGTGATAACGAGATGTAGGGAAAAAGGAAGCTAAGATACTATAAGGAGGTGATCAACCCCACCCTTGATAACCAGAATTATCTCTCTATGTTGACCAACACTAAGAAGAAAATGAACATTGCTAGGATAAGAACTAATTCTCATGAGCTTCGAAGTGAGACCGGGCGATGGTTTACTCCCAAGACTCCCTAGGATGAATAATATGTCAGATTTTTGATACTGAGAATGTGGAAGATGAAAAGCACGTCCTTCTATACTGCTTGAATCTTGCCCACATCCGCTCCCAATTCCCTATCATCAACCATACCTCCAATATCCTTGACTTATAAAGTCATCCCAACTATAGTGATCTTGGAGTGCTTCTTTCCCTTCTCCTTGATCACAGAAACAAGATTTTGAAGAATGACGATTAGACTCTTTTCTTGAGGTCCGATAGACCACATTGGTCTTAGTGGACGTTAATCATCGTCATCGTCATCATCAAAAATTTCAAAAAACTCCACGTCTAGACCACTTGACCTAATCCTCAAGAGTGTGAGTGATATTTTTCAATCAGTTTATTGATAAAAATAATTGAAAAAAAAACACTTCAATTAACCAACCAATCATAAATCATATAAACAACTATCAAAATAATAATAAAATATTTAATTCATTATTATATTACTTCATAAAACCTAAAAAATTCAAAAAAAAAAAAAAACTCTTTATTATATTTTTTTAAATATTAAATATTATGTAAAATATTTTAAAGTGGTCTATAAAATATTTAATTTATTTTTAGTTATAACATAAATTCATATGAAATTAAGGATAAATTAACTCATAAATTTTATTTTATTTTAAATAAAGGTAATGTATATTAACCTAATATTTTATTATGAATTTTTTATTAATCTTTAATATCTATGTTAAAGATGAGTTTGATATATACATTTTTTCATGCATAAATGGATTTAACACTGTGAAAACCGTAGAGAATATTTTTTTTTTTTTTTAAAGTTTGGTAGTACCTTTCATTTTTCTCTTTTTTTCACTTTTTATTTTTTACTCTATCTTCATCAACATGTCCACATACATCACCCCCAACGGGGAAGGGAATTGAACCTATGATGAGTGCTATAATAGACTGTCTCATCACCGTTTAACCAAGACCCCACAGAGAAAAACGTACAGAACATTGAAATTATGCAGATTAAACAATTTAAACTTAAAATTAAAAAAAAAAATGTCTAATTTTAAATAAAATTAAGTAAAAAAATATCATGAAAAAAATTATTAAATTTATAAATTAAACTACAATAATAATAGTGATAGATGGACTCAACCCAAAAACCTATAACCTATGTTGTTAAGATTAAGATTTATGAATGATGTCACCTATATTGTTAAGATTAAGATTTATGAATGATGTCATAGTGGTAGATGAAATCCACCCAGAAACCTATATTGGTAAGATTTATGAATGATGTCCTATTCTGCAGGGAACATCTTCATAAATATTATGGTCACTTTATGCTCCGACAAGAATATAATTTCCGGCCGACAAGATGAAGAAGAGTATGACTCTAAAAGCACATGGAAGAAGAAACTGGGGTTGTTATCTTGTGAATAAATATTGTTAGGGTATTATTAAAGTTATTTGATTTTTTTTAAGTAAAGGCATGGGTATTCTAGCATCATTATGATAAAAGAGGGCTACATCACTTCTAACTAACATGAACAGAATAATTTTACCTTCTCATGAATTTATGAGTAAATTTAAAATTATTTTTATGCTAAGATAAATTTGGCCATTGATATTCAAATGTTTTGTAGTTTATATTAATAGTTATTTGCTCAAACAATTACAATAAATCTCTTAAGAATCTTTAAGAAATGAGTTCAAATTCAAGGTAGTATAGAATTCTGAAAATTAAGTTGTCAATAAGGTTCCTGAGTTTGATATAATATCTTTTTTAATATTAGTTTGATATAATATTTTTTTAATGAAACATTTATTACGTAAAATAAAAGTAAAAGAAAAAGAAAATGAAATTAAGTTTAGTTTTTTTAATATAAATCAGTTTCATAAAATAAGTTTTTTTTGTAAAGAAAAAATTTGCAATTTTTTATTTATAAATAAAGAAAAGTTACATTATGTAGATGTAATTAAGTATTCAAGACGCCCATAGGGCTCGTGTGCTCAAGCAAACATTGTAGCGAGGCTATCCGAATAAAATTATAGAATGCCAACAGCACTGGGCTTTTTGCGCTTGCCTTTTCTCTTTTGGAAAATCTGCCAATTTCTCGTATGCAAGGAAGAAGGAACCAAGGTCAGCTCATTGTTCCTTGTGGTATTTTCTTTATTGGAGTCTGAGCTTTCAGACACATGCAATATTTTATTTTCACTTGAGCTTACTACAAATCGAGCTTTATTTAGCGTAGGATACACCATGGTGTGTGCCAGCTGAACCGTCGTGTTAAGTTCAAATGGATCTTGTATTTTATGTTCTTATACCCCTAGATCAGTTGATGTCTATTTACTCTCATTTGTGATGGATACATCTTCTTCTTCTTTTGTCCCTTATTTTGGTCCACCTGAGGGAATTGCCATCCCTTGGTTTCTTTCCCTGTCTTATTCTTTTTTATGTTTTCTTTTTTTGCGTCCGGATATGTGTTTTGTAAATGACTGTGTTTCCTACATATTCTGCATCTAAATGCAGTGTTTTCATAATCAAGGTGTTGCGTCCATTTTTTTTGTTTATGAATTAGTTGAATGCTTTCTGGTAGCCTCTTGTTGAGATCCACTTCCACACAAATTCGTGTGAAGGTGAAGATTCTCTCCTCTAATCGTTCGATGTCTATTTTGATGTATCTCTCGATTATGTTCCCAATGCCTTATAAAACACATTCATTCCAAAAATGAAGCGGGAGATTATACAACTGGACCCAGACCGGAATTCTGGTTATCTCCATCGTGTTTGCATCAAAATCTAGGAACCATGGTGTGATGAAGAGTCTGGTGGAACCCCATAACCACGGTCTCGCCCTACGAATGATGTCTCTGGCTTCCGAAGAAGGGAACTTGACTATAGAAAACCCCTTGGAACAGAGATGGATTTCACAATCCATGGTCCAGTTGGTAAATATCCAGTGGAAAAGCTCCATTGGTTTGGGCCAGAAGCAGTTAAATCTGCATATTATTGCTTTTAATTCAAAGGTGGAGCAATGTCCATCGATCTTTGGTGTGTCTATGTTTAGTTCTGGCATGCAGTTCAGTTGCTCCAAAATGTATGGTTTGGGATTATTCTCAGTTGGTTCGGATGGTGTTGCTGCTTTGTTTTTCCCTTATAAAATGTTCCTGTAAGAGGGACCTTTTGGGTTGTCGTATTTGGAGGTGTTGTCTCCCCTTGTGGGTCCATGAGCTCTGTTCAGTTCTGTTGTGCCTCCTCTCAGTCTCAAATTGAGATATATGGTAGATCCAGAGCATATAGGGCCTTGATTAGGCAAGAGTCTTGTAAGGATTTCCCACCATAAATTAATGATTGCATGTGACAAGGGTATCTTGAAGATTTCCTGATATTTTGCTTCAGATTTGTTACCCTGTCTATATCTCGTACCCATATTAAAAAAAAAAATTGCCAACTGGAGGTTTTATGAAAATTTGGAAATGAACAGATCTTACATGTTTCTCATTATCTGAGGTCATTTTGATGGCTCCTATGGGATTCTTTCCTGTTTTCTTTAATAGAATTCGGTAGGTGCCTTGATTCGATGACCCATGGAGATCAGCGACTTCGTGGGGCTGGGCACCTCGATCTGGCTTAAGGGACAGTGTGTTGATGGTCCTGTGGCCTATGTACCCCTATGCCAACATAGAACCCCATGAGGAGATGTAATTTCGTCCACACCCTGCTGCCATTGATGCATGCCCTGGGTATGGATCTACCAAAAGGTTCCAAGACTCATGGTGGAAGAGGGAAAAATGAGGCCTAGGTTCTGCGTCCATGAACACCAAAATCCCCCTGTTCCACACCATATTGGATTTTGGCACTGGTATCGAGTTTTTGCACCTACGATGCTTGTGACCAAGCACCTCGATGGCTGCTTCCCTCTCTCGATCAAGATCGCAGCCATGAGAGGCCGTCGTCGTGCAAACCGAGGGCCTAGACCCGCAAAGTTGCATAATTTCTGAGGGAGAAAGTGGCATAATTTCTAAGGGAGAATGTGTTTTACAAGTTTGGGTACCCCAGAGAAATAGTCATTGATCAAGGTGCACAATTCATCTCTCGCCTCATTGAGGATATTTTGAGGAAACACAAGATTAAGCATAGAACTTCTACTGCCTATTGCCCTCAAGCGAATGTCCAAGTAGAAGTAACTAACAAAGCTTTAGAGAGCATCCTCACCAAGGTTGTGAGCACCAGCACAAAATATTGGGCAAACATATTGGTAGAATCTACTTGGGCCTACAAGATTACTTGGAATACAACAACGGCTTATGAACTATTCTATGGTAAGAAGGCTCTACTTTCAGTTGAGTTTGAATTCAATACTTTAAGAATGTCAGCTTAATTAAATATAGATCTATCAAATGCCCAAAAAGAGAGGTTGTTGCAACTATGGATTGGATGATTTCAAAATGCAAACACTTCTTCACACAGAGGTAATTCAACTGCGAAGGAAGGTATGGAATGACAAGAACATCAAAGAAAAAACCTTCCAAGAAGGATATTGGGCGTTGTTGTATAATTCAAGGTTTAAATATTTCAAAGGCAAGCTCATGACAAGATGGTTGGGACCTTACACAGTGGAAAAATGTTTTGATAATGGTGCAGTTCAAATCAGAACCATAGATGAGGAAGGAATCCCCTTTCATGTCATTGGTCACTGACTTAAAATTTACAAGAAGCCTTTGTCGAGGGCAGAGTTTATAAATTCAATAAGAAGTATATAAATTCTATTTTACCATACATCCCATCATTCACCCCATTCATTTCCATAACTCCTTCCATCACCTCCATACACCATATTCCTCCATTCCTGAACACAATCTAGCAAAAGAAAGCAAGCCATAAACTGCTACAAACATCAGGAAGTTCCTTCAAAAACAAAGTTGTTCATGGACTGCAAAAAAAAAACAAGAAGGAAAGCTGCATAATAGACTCCGGGAGAGCGAGAATGCCACCCATGGCATCTTGAGCACCCCACGCAACTTGTACAGTAGAAAGAAACAATAAGAAAAGAGTAGCAGCTCACTCAGGAAGTTGCTCACTCAGAGAACATAAATATAGTGAAGAACGCAACATCTAAAAAGCTTGTCTCCAAATTCCAGCTCCTAAAAATGCTTTGAAAACAATAGGTAAACTCAGGGATAGCTTCTCAACCCTCACTTTGCATCCATAATGGCCAAAAATAATTAAATTTTCAAACTTAGATTTTAAAGGGCAGAAAGATGGCCAGCTAGCTTGGTCACTGTCGTGAAGTATGTCTAGCAGGAACTGCAAAGACACGCCATTTGGGCATGCAAAAGAAAAATTAAATCAAGTGGATTAGAGGAGAACGAGGGTAGGAGACACGTAGTATCAGCCAATTAACAAGAAGAAGGTCCAATTGTCTACAACAGGAACTGGATCTGAGCTAAGTTACATAAGCACTCTGAAATTAGTTGCGCAATCTAATAAAAAAAGAGATCTCGTCTCATCCAAACCAGTGAATTGAGAATTTTTGACGGGAAGAGACCGAAGGGAGCCCACAACACAGCAGTATCGAGAGTGGGTTGCGTATTTGAACAGCGTGCAAGAGCAGCAGAACAACAACATCACTAGCAGTTGAACTAGCTTCTGAAGTATACCGCATATCAGACACAGTAGTGAGGGAGCAAGGGAAGCTTTTCTCCTAGCCTTAGAGAAGAAATAGAAGAAGAAAAAGAAGAGGAACAAGAGGAAGAAATGGAAATAGAGATAGAAGTCATAGAGGTAGCAGAAAGTGAGCAAGAAACAGACTCACAGGACAACACCACATCCCCTCAAGACAAAGAGGTAGTTGCCACCTTCGCTCCTCTGAGCACAAAGAGAAAAAGGTATACCTCTATGTATTTCAGAGCTGACAAGAGTCAGAGGATAAGTCAAAGAGAGCCAGAAACTCCTCCCATGAGCCTGATTATCATTGAAGAATCACCAAGGGAGGACAAAAGAATCAAAGAAACATTTCTGAAGGAGCAGTTGCAGAAGGCACAGGCAGAGAATGTAGCACTAAAGGAGCAAGTAGCCACCGTGGCAGGCTTATGCATAGAATCCCTTCAACACAGATTCCCTTCCAACTCATATGTTGTGTACCTCAAGGAGAAATGGCTCCTATTTCAAATCAAAACTCTAGCCTCCCATGGATCCCTACATTTCCAAGATTGTAGGAAATTCATGGATTTCTACAAGCAAGCTAACATGGTCGATCAGGAAAAAATGGTAGAGTTTTATGTGCATAACCTTGTGTTGAAAAATCTAGATACCTGGGACCCCAATTCCACAATGGGGGATATATAGTTAATGGCTCTATCATCTTGGATGATGAATGAGGACACTAGAGAAAAATAGATATGGAGGGTCATGAGAAGAAGAAATAGATAACCCTTACATATCAAATCGGAATTGTTCAGCCCAAGAGGAGTCATCCTTAGCCGTCGAGAGATTGAAAGGGACCCTGCACTAGTTGGGAAAGGGACCTTGCACTAGTTGGAAGCTACCTTTAGACTCAAACACAGGTAATAGGCCACTTTGATGATGCTTCTAGGTAGATAGAAGATGAGTGCATTATGGCTAGCCAGAGGAGATGGAACAACCTCCCTCACAGCCTCAAGGACATGGAGTACCATACTCCAGAAATACTAATGGGTGCATTGGAAAGGGCAACATTATACAAGAGGGCCATGCAGGCCAAAAAGATCCAATGGTTGGGACTAAATCTCAGCCCACCTTTACTATTGGGGCTCAATGATGAAAAGGACATCGATGCACAAGATAGAGAATGGGAGAATTTAGAAAAGAATAATGGTTTTTACCCCCTTGGGGAAACTCCCACACTTCTTCCTTAGGAAATTAGGGGGGTTGTCAAAGCCTTGAAGGAAATGTGGGAGGAGGATTAGTTTCTTAGAGGATGAGCAACCATTCAGTAGGGGGGTGATGATGAGCTCCATCATTGGACATATTTGGAGGGGTTAATGGTCACCTTTTTCCTTCTTAGATCTCTTTTTCTTGAATTTTTATTATTATTTGGTTTTATGCTGCTAGTATAGGTGGTGATTAAGGCTAACATACTTTGAGCACCTGACATAAGGTTGAGTGCAAAAAATCATGAATTATTGAGCATTTTTATAAGGATTTTGTCATAAAGACTTGGAGGAGATAGCAAGGAGAAGTTATAAGAGGATTGTCCACCCTCCTTAACTCTCAAAGGCAACCAAAGGATCCCAAAGATTCTCCCCAGCAATTCGAATTCCAAAGGTAGCCAAAGGATCTCAAATATTTTCTCCAGCAATTCGAATTCCAAAGGCAACCAAGCAACTCAATCTTTGTTTACTTGGATTCAAGTGGACTCAATCACTACTTTCTAGGGAGTTGTTGGTAGCTGCCCTGTATAATAAATAGAGTAGAGATAGAGCTAGGAAGGGGTCAATTCTAGTCGGAAATTTGTTACAAGATCTTGATATTTTTATTATTCTACTCAGTTATCAAACTTTCAAAAATGTATGAGGCTACTAGTTTATGAAATGAGCAGACTGATTTCACTTTACTGATTTAAGTTTCAGAGAGCTAGGCTCGTGGGTTAGGTCCCAATCCATGTGCCTCAGCCTCTCTGTTGTATTTGTTCTCTGCTTTCTTTCATTTCATTAGTTCTGCTTATAATATTTATTTTTTATGTTTTCAAATTGTTGTTTAGTTTTGCTTCCAGTGTACAATTGTAGTTCATTTTCTTGAGAGTATAAAATAGAGGAGAAAAACCAAAAATCTGTGGATCAAGACCCCCTTCTCATCTCTATCAATAGAGCTCAAGGAGGGCGAACCTTCCCACAGACCCAAAAAACAATTTCTATTCACTGTTTCTGAGATTAAAAATAGAACAACATTACCATTTTTCAGTCTTCCTCTGCATTATATTTTTATGCATTTGTCTGTTTCGTTGCACATAAGTTAGCAGGTTGATCGCAGGAATTATTGCTAAAGCCCTAGAGCAGCTCTGTGGTGCCTCCCCGCTTCATTATCCATCTTTGTCTCCACAATCTGAGCATTGCTGTCACGCCCTCCATTCCCTCTATTTTTTCCTACTTACTCTAACTGTTGCACCCACCTTTTATCCCTCAAAACACTTAAAATATCCATCTCACCTTATTCATTTCTTATTGGTCACGGTTTCCCTACCCTTTTTAACGCAAAATGCTTGAAAACCATTGAAATTCGACCTTCACCTTCCTCATTGAAACTCCCGCTATCGTACTTCGCAAATCATAAATCTCACTTCATGACCTTTTCCCTTTTTCTTTAAGACTTACCGCTCCTTTTTTTTCAATTGTGATATTGTTATCGCACTCCACCTTTCCTGTCATTTCTTTTCAGCAATTTAATTTAGTTTCTTTCTGTCATTTCCTTTCAGCACATTAAATTAGTTTCATTTCCGTCATTTCCTTTCTGCAAATTAAATGCATTTCCTTTATGTCATTTCCTTCCAACAATTTAATTTTCAGTTTTTATCATAGTTTAAGAAATAGCACCATTTCGTAAAGCAGAAGAGGATGACATGAACAGAATGCATCTACTGTGTATATAGCATTTTCACCTCCAAGTTTGTATGAAACCCGGGTTGATAAAGTAAAGTAGGGCAGACCCTCAGAGTTGCAACGCTCTTGGTGCAATACCAGGGCTCACCACCTGTGACCTTAGAAGGGGGTTCTCAAGGAACTTGAGTAACCCCCAGCACGCTAGAGACTGACATGAATGTGGATTTTGGGTCACATGGTCATGGAGGACAAGACAATCTCTCTCCCTTCAAAGCATCCTACCACCAAAAACACCAAAAAATCATTTTTTTACAGCAACAAAATAAAAAAAATCAATTCATCAGTTTGGAAGATCTATGTGCCATCAAAAAAGCATAGGCGTGTTGTCTCCACGCATGTATCTCACACAGGCGTAGAGAAAAACACACTTAGAATTCAAAAGACGTAGGGTTGCCACGTAAAATATTTGCATGGCGACGACGTGACTCCCATTGAGTCGCCCGTGCGGTCCTTACTAAACTAGGCTAAATAAGGTCGTACATGGTACCCTTGTACGGACCCCTAGCATGAAAATAAAAAAATTGAAGAGGATAAGGTGCTAGCCTCTACCTAACACTCTTAGCATGAATCCTTGGTGCTCTAGCTGACTGCAATGAAAAGAAACGCTCCAATATCAGCCTCTAACCTCTCAATCTCAGAAGACATAAATGACCTAAAAATGGCCATCTTAGCCTTTATATCGCCTTTTTCACCATTTTTGAGAGCACATAACTGGAGCTCATGGTACCCAATCACAAAACCACGAGAGACATATCTATCATCTCTTCATCATCTTCAATATGGAGCTCCTTGTTCCAGTTTTTAGAAAAAATCATTTTCGTACCCAACGCCCACCCCCTCCATACTACATTTAAGGTATGCCCTATCTTATTTCTTTTAATTCAATTTATTTAAAAATATTTGTATAAAAAATATTTTTTACTTGGCCTATTGACTGCAAATGTTGTAGACACACCAAATAACCATACTTCCCAGACAGTCAAAGTACAAGAGCAAGTATCATTCTATTCTCAGCATGATAGGCTTCCCTCTAAAATATTTGCATATCCTGACATCATTTCCTCAGAAGAATAAAACTATAGGCTTCATTCACCCGACCATGTTTATGATCACCTCACCTTGTACGTGATAAACACCCTTGCAGGTTGGTAGATCCACACCTTCCATGGCATATGTCACTTATTGAAACCATATGTCACTACCTGGAACCACAGCCACAAACTCCGGCCTGAGAACCACTACATATTCATGCACAGATTTTCAAACATCATTCATTTTTACTCATTGTATATCGAAACCCTATTCCCGAGCCACTATTCTCTACAAGAGGATTAACAAAAATGTATCATTGCGTTTCACATTTGGCCTACCACACCCTCATAAGAATAGCCCATCTGTGACATTTCATCTACCTCATCACCCTCGCATTGAGACCAACCAATGGGGCCCCCACCCTTAGCAAAACACAATCCTCTTACTATCATGCAGGATAGTACAAGTTAATGGGGCACCTGTCTCTGTGCTTGTACATACAACCCACTTTCATATTCTTTTGGCAAGTGTACAAATATTTTTTAGGAAAAAACTTCCACCCATATATTTACATTTCTTACCTGGCAACAGTCCCTAATCACCCTTGGTTGGAGCTGCGCATTCTTTACCACATCCAATTATGTTAGTTATAGCAAACATAAATCCACCATGGATGTCCAACCGACCCCAGAGATTCCCCCATCAGAAGTTTTTATGACTATGACCACTCGCAATTATAGCTCTAACCTTGGGCTAGTTAACCATCATCATCAGTTGTAGCCATTTCTCGCCATCATGTCTTGTTAACCTATCTCACTACACCTTTCTTCATCAGAAACCCTGATCCCTTGTATCAGTACTTGTTTCGATTGGTTGATGCTTCCTTCTTGTCAACTTCAACAACCACTTTCTAGGAAGGAGCTCATACCTTGGACGAGTCCTCACCACAATAGGGGCATCCTCGGATGGCACAATGGGAATTCACATTTTCCATTGATGTCATCGATCCTCTTGACATTCAACATCAATACCATTTTTCATGTTAGGATGGTATTGTACTTCATAATCATTTCACTTTGTCAGAATTTGTCGAAGACTCGTATATGAGTAAGCATCTCTTTCAGCATTGCTTACACAGGAAGGTGCCCAGTAGTCAAAAACCCATGCATACATTGAGCACTTTCTCCAAAAGTACCATACCGAGACAATGCATGTGGGTTCCACACTCAACCTTTTTGTTCAAAGAAAAATTCTCTCAAGGGCATCAACAACCGTTGTCATCAACCAACAGCAGATCACCTACCACAATGTTACATGACATAACCAATATCTATCAAATTAGCTTAACTAGTCAGCATCACGAGCATGGGACATGCCCATCCCGTAGAAATATTTCTTATTTTATTACTTGCAGGTTTCCTACAGAGCATGGTTTCTTTTTTACTTCAGACAAGGGGTTCCCCTACTTATTTCCACAGAAAGTTACTCTCTCTCTCTCTCTCTCTTGAAAAAGGATCACACATAAAATAAAACGTAATGTATTTCAGCTATATGGTTCCTCCTAGACCTCATAAATCAGGGGGAAACTGTTACACCAGAAAATCATACAGGAAAAATAAATTAGATAATGTCAAGAAAACAATACAAATGAATATTTTCAAGGAGAAATACATTATGAAGGACAAAAATTTAATTATTTCCTAAGGTTAATTCAGAAATTGGTGAACATCGCACCAGCAGCAAAGGCTTTTTGTGCACAACGTTTTTTATCCTTCGATAGTCACGCGGTCCTGGGGATGGTGAAAATTCACCATCCGAGACTACTTGACACACTTGGTAAAGATGATTCTTTGTCAATTGTAGTCAAGGACGGCTGAATTCGAGCCACCTTGAGGCATACAACCCACAAAGGAATCTCTTGTCTTACTCTTGGGTCATTATCAATCTTGGGCAAAGAGAGGGAAGAGAGTACAAAATATTTCTATATAAACTGGCCATGGGAAGATCAAAAGAAGACACATTGTTATGCTGGCCAAATTTCTACCCTAGCAAACCAGCTTTCAACTGTTGCAGCAGAAGGATTGGAGAGACTAGCATGTTGGCCACCCAACATCTTAGTCAAAAGGAGAGCTCCATCATAAGAGAGTGATCACCATCCTTTTGAGAGAGGGAGGAGAGACTTGCAGGGAAACTAAGGAAAGGAACCCCCCTTGTTTTGAGTATTTGAGCGCCATAACTCAAAGGACTTATTGCAAGAGAGTTAACATTGTATTCTTCATACCACCAACACCTAATAAAGGGAGATTTCTCCATTTGTTTCTATTGGGTTGTTGCTCCATTTGAGCATTGTTATATTTTATTTTTCTATTTAAGTTCATGTTATTGTATGCATTACTTACCTTATGATTTTTGTCTTACATTGTTTAGTTTGTTCACTAACAACAACATCATCTTTTTTGTGACCTTTTGTAGGTAGCAACCGATTGCTAAAGAGGTGTCTTTTGGTACACTTGTGTAGCAAAAACACCACCACAATAATGATGCCTAGTCGTGGCTCAAAATTTGGGGCATTAAGGAGGAGACCATCATGGGAAGAAAGGATAGTATCAAAGATACTATTACATCCAATTTTAAGTGAAAGATGTGGGATGATAATGAGTTGAAGGGTAAAAGGAAGCTAAGATACTATAAGGAGGTGATCAACCCCACCCTTGATAACCATAATTATCTCTCTATTTTAACCAACACTAAGAAGAAAATGAACATCACTAGGATAAGAACTAATTCTCATGAGGTTAGGAGTGATATCGGGCGATGGTCTACTCCCAAGACTCCCTGGGACGACAAAATCTGGCAAATTTGTGATACTAAGAATGTGGAAGATGAAAAGCACATCCTTCTTTACTGCCTGACCCTTGCCCACATCCGCTCCCAATTTTCTATCATTAGCCACACCTCAAATCTCCTTGACTTATTAAGCCATCCCAACTATAGCAATCTTGGAGCGCTTCTTTCCCTTCTCCTTGATCACAGAAACAAGATTTTGAAGAACGACAATTAGACTATTTTCTTGAGGTCCGATAGCCCACATTGGTTTTAGTGGACGTCAATCATCGTCATCATCATCATCAACAATGTCAAAAAACTTCACGTCTAGAACACTTGACCTAATCCTCAAGAGTGTGAGAGATATTTTTCAATCAGTTTATTGATAAAAATAATTGAAAAAAAAACCTTCAATTAGCCATCCAATCATAAAACATATAAACAACTATCAAAATAATAATAAAATACTTAATTCATTATTATAATACTTCATAAAAACATCAATTTTGACAAATTTTGATGGAACAATATGACCGGCTTTAAATTATTGTATTTATTGTTTATATTCTGACTATTATATTTGTACACCCCTTGGGTGATTTTTGATAGAACAACATGGTGTGACTGCAGTCACAAAATATGCATATGCATATGCATCTACAATATGTAATTTTCACATATAATGAAAATTATGATTTTTCCTTGGGAAAAAAAATACTTCATAAACACATATAAAAAAGTTTCAAAATAATAATAAAATATTTAATTCTTTATTATAATATTTTAAGTATTAAATATTATGTAAAATATTTTAAAGTGGTGTAATAAATAATTAATTGTTTTTAATTTTAACATAAATTAAAATGAAATTAAGGATAAATTAACTCATAAATTTTATTTTATTTTAAATAAAGGTAATGTATATTAACCTAATATTTTATGATTTTTTTATTAATTTTTAATAATTATGACGATGATGATGATGATGATGGTTAACGTCCACTGAGACCAATCTTTGGTCTATCGGACCTAAAGAAACGAATTATTTAGCTTGATTTATGATTTTATTCCTATGCTCAAAAAGCTTGGAGAGAAGCCTCCTAAGCTCACTATAATTTTGACATCTTAAAAGGCTAGGAAGGTCAGTATTGCAACAAAGATTATGAAATTGATATCTAATGTGATTGTATGTGGGGCACTCTAAGAGGGAGTGATTTTCATCCTCGATGTTCCTATTCTCATAGAGATGGCAGATCCTTTCCATCCATGGTGTTTTAGGAACTGTCCAACGACATGTTTCACTATGGAGCTCATGAGAGTTCGTTCGAATCTTGGCTATATTAATTTTCTTCTTTGAGCTAGTTAAAACAAAGAGATACTTTTGATCTTCTAGGGTGGGGTTGATGGTCTCCTTATAATATCTTAATTTTCTTTTAGCTGTTAGATCTTTTTCATGCCACATTTTTTCTTTGAACTTAGAAGTAACAATTTTTTTAATGTTATTAATGTTTTGCAATGCAACATTCTCATCGATTTCCCAATGGTTTAATCAGGCCCTGGTGTCTTTATACCAACCTCGTTTGAGCCTTAGGTGGTTTTTGGCTGGAATTTAAAGCTAGCTTAGGAATTCTATGGTCTCCTATGCTATTGAGTTTGTGCTTGTACAACAGAAGCCTAGTCATAGCTAGGCTCTCGATAGGGAAAAGACCCACCTTTATAAGGAGAATAGGATAGGGTGTATTGCTTTTAATTTTGATGTTATACGTTATAAAACACTTATGGATTTGCTCAATCTTTCTCCAGGATTCTCTAGAGATGCTGCAACCCCAAACCTCACATCCATATAAGATAACAAGAGTGATGAAATGGTATTTTTTATACACGAAATGGCCTTTTTTACCTAAATTCACTAAAATCTAGCAATACAGATTTTAGGTTATTTTAAATGCATTTTTTCATGTATAAATGGATTCGGCACCCTAAAAAACCTCTAGGGCATTGGAATTATGCAGATTAAACAATTTAAACTCAAATTTTTAAAAATCTCTCTCTGATTTTGAATAAGATAAACTAAAAAAAATTAGCATTTTTCACTAGAACTCACCAAAATATGGCAATACAATTTCAAGATTTTTTGTTGTTTAAAATGTATTTTTTCATGCATAAATGGATTCCTCTAGGGCATTGGAATTATGCAGATTAAACAATTTACACTCAAATTTTTAAAAATATCTGTTTGATTTTGAATAAAATTAACTAAATAAATATCGTGAAAAAATTCATTTAATTTATAAATTAAACTACAGTAGTAAAAATAGTCGTTTTTCCCCTGAATTCAGTAAAATATGACATTAAAATTTCAAAAAATTTTGTTATTTAAAATGTATTTTTTCATGCATAAATTGATTCAGCACCCTAAAAAACTTCTAGGACATTGGAATTATACAGATTAAACAATTTAAACTCAAATTTTTAAAAATTTCTATCTAATTTTAAATAAAATTAACTAAAAAAATATAAATATTATGAAAAAATTCATTTAATTTATAAATTAAACTACACTGATAGATGGAATCAACCCAAAAACCTATATGGCTAACATTTATAAAATGATGTCATAGTGATAGATGGAATCAACCCAGAAACCTATATTGTTAAGATTTATGAATGATGTCCTATTCTGCAGGGAACATCTTCATAAATATTATGGTCACTAGCCCCATCCACTTTATGCTCCGACAAGAATATAATTTCCGGCCGACAATATGAAGAAGCGTATGATTCTAAAAGCACATGGAAGTATAAACTAGGGTTTGTGATCTCGTGGATAAATATTGTTAGGGTATTATTAAAGTTATTTGGTTTTTTGAAGTAATGGCATGGGTATTCTAGCATCATTCTGATTACGAGGGCTACATGACATCTAACTAACTTGAAGAAGATAATTTTACCTTCTCATGAATTTAAGAGTAAATTTAAAATTATTTTTATGCTAAGATAAATTTGGCCTTTGATATTCAAATGTTTTGTAGTTCATATTAAATAGTTATTTGCTCACATGTTAAACAATTACAATAAATATCTGAAGTATCTTTAAGAAACGAGTTCGAATTCAAGCTTGTATAGAATTCTGAAAATTAAGTTGTCAATAAGGTTCTCGAGTTTGATATAATATCTTTTTTAATAGTAGTTTGATGTAATATATTTTTTAATATATTATTTATTTAGTAAAAGTGATCTGATTTTTCACTTAGTTTTGATAATGAATCACATTGGTGGGCTCAAATGTGTCAACAAAGTTTTTTTACATGTGATTATTACGGAAAGAATTCTATAAACACAATGGATCACAGAAGTCAAAATTCTAAAAAAGTGAAATTAAGTTTAGTTTTTTTTAATATAAATCAGTTTTATAAAATAAGTTCATATAAATCATATTCTTATATATTTATTAAAAAAATATTTTAAATTTTAGATATTATTAAAAAAAAACATTTTATTATATTATTAATAGAAGAATTTAGATGTATCCATTTCATAAGTGAAGAGATACAATAGCATAGATTTATTTTAATGTGGAATCTACCAAGAACAGAGAGGGACTAAATTTCTTTGATTTTGTATATCAAAGAGATTTGATCCCTGGTCATTGGTAGATCCAGAGTTAAGATGGATCTATGCTAGTTTAATTTCTCCATTTAAATAGGTTACATTGCACATGAATACCATAGGTCATCAATATGATGGGTCAATACCATGGGCCATTTTTATTTTTATTTTGTTGTTTTTGTTTATTTCTATTTTATTTTGAACAAGTTAAAAGGATTACATTACATTAATTTTTTTATTTCATTTTATTTTATTTTATTTTTATATAATTTGACTTAGTCGAAATGTTAAACATTACATTACAACATCGCTACCATACTGGGCTAGAGAGTGATTATTTTGATTATGGATTATGATTATTTAAAACAAGTGTGGTTAGAAATAAAGAATTTAGCAAGATATAAAAAAATGTCTTGTTAAAGGATTATATTGAAGTATGTTTGAAAAATTAGGTAAAAAATTCACAAACAAAAGGTTTTAAGGCTCTTCATTAATAATGGCTTAGTGATTTGTGTTGAACTAATTGTGGCGCCCTTAGGATTCAATCATGTGGACTAACTCTCACCCTGGGAACATGGGACTAACCACCCACTCAAAATAACATTAATGGGTTAGAAGTTTCCCAATGCCCATGGGTTTAGTTGTAATGACAAACCTTTTACATGGTATCAAAGTCTTGATCCAAATTCAGTCCTCCCAAATTGCATCTAGGGGCTGTTGGACTAACAACCACACCTCTAGGAATCGATTTTGTGGACTAACTGCCACCTTGTGAACATGAGATTAATGACCCACTAAAGATGATGTTATTATTGAATTGGAACTTTATTGATGTTTATGGTTGTAATGTAATGACAAACCTTTACAACATGGTTGGCTCGGAACCTTTCATTTTTTAAAGTAAAACAATTTCTCAATGTAACGAATGGTCTCAATGTATTAAGTCACTTTCCATAAGATAAGAAAGAAAATTTTGTTAGGGTAGTGGAAACATAATATCTTGATAAGAGATTTCCTTGGGCCTTTTTTGATGGGGCATCACAGGGGGATCCCAGTGTATGGGGAGGGAGAGGGACTCTATTCTTTGAACATAATCATTCCATTAAGTTTGGGATGAGATTGGGGGAGGGGCCAAATAATTATATGGAATTGATGGCATTAAAACTAGTATTGTTGTTGGAAATTGAAAAAGTAATTATCTCTTAGAATTAATGCTTACTTTAAATTTGGTTGGGGTTTGTTGGGGTTAGTTGGAGATTGTTGAGATATTATCTCAACCTATATCTCTAAGTTTGGAATAATTTGGATGTCACAATGCCTTTATAAATGTATTGTATCTGAATTTATACATGCAATAATAATAAAAATTAATTGTTTTATGTGCGAAATGACTACTCTCCAACTTTTTTAATTGGTATCAGAACTAGTTTGGGTTTAAATCTCTTATGGGGTGGCCTAGAAGAATGATATATCTATAAATTTTAATTCTATGTACATATGTAGGATTAGCTTAGCGTAGGTGTGTGAGAGTGGATTGTTTCTACTTGCTAAGAAGTGTTTGTGTTCTCTAAGGAGTTATAATTTTTCTTTCCTAGAAGTGCTAAAGACAAGGGTCACATACACACTACCTGTGTATTAAAAGAGATAAAATCAATGTTCTATTTGACCACATGAAGAAAGTGTTGTGTAGATCATTGAAGATATGTCACCATTCTCAAGAGAGCTAACTCATGCTACCAACAAAGGATCCTGGTGAACAAGCTATGGTAGATATTTTTACCTTCTATATGTTTCTTCACAAGGGCACCGTAGGGAATTGAGTCACCATCAAGAGTTGTGATCTTGAACGATGTGTGTTGTTGAGGCTACATAGTTGGAGATTGAAGATTCTAGCACCATTCAAGAAGGAGGTTCAAGTGACAAATATGTAAAAGGATTGTGCCCATAATCGATCTACAAGCCTTATATATGATCAAAGTTTCTATATGAATTCATCACCACTACTAGTTTGTTGTAGGAGGAATTTTAGTTACTACAACTTGATTGCAACTTTCCCTTGAACTCTAGGTTTCAATCTCTCCTAATTTCATTAATATCCAACCCACAGGTTCATGGGAAATGGTGCATATATATAATTTTATTTGAGCTATATTATGTATGATGAAAAAAATATTGAGGCAAACAAAAACACCCATCAACCATCATTTTCCCATGTTTCACACGAAACTTGTGAGGTGAATGGATGGAGTCACACCATATTGGTTGACGTTATCCCTTGCTAGAATTGCTACATAATGCAAGCGTTAAGAGTTGTGTGTAGAAATTATACAACATACATGTATATCTTGGATTCATCTGATCTAACAATGTGCTAAAGTTAAATACTGGATCGCTTCTATAAATCTTTTGCAGAATTAAAAACACAATCGCTAATCACATGAAGTAAATAAGAATCAAATCACACACAACACAGATAATTTCCCAGGGAAAGCTTACAACTAAAAACCCCACTATCTTCTATTGTATATTCAACATGGATCATGAAACAATTACATACAAAACTCTTCTCACAGGAGCCCTCCAATACAAAGCTAATTGTCTCACACTGTCATACAAAAATTGACCAATACTTAGCCACTTTACTGCCTCCAGACAACCTGCCTTTCTTGCGCAGTCCCTGATGAATGCAATCCCTAAAATATAGGAATTTTGGCCTTCCTTGACTGTGCAAGTATCATGGGCACTCCAATGGGTGTTTGGTTGCATGTGTGAAAACCAATAATCCTACAACTGATATTCAACTTCCCTTTCACCTAGATCTCAACTGGGTCTCCGTTGGATCTGACATGCATGCAACTAATAATAGTAAATTCCTTAGCTCCATGTGAGATCATTGATTGTGAATTAATTAATATTTAATTCACTTGATCTCTCACTAGTGTATCTAACAGTTACAACTAGCACAACTGACTTTAACTCACTTAATTGAGTTAAACTGATTACAACCTGCATTAACTAATGCACCACTGCACTTCGAAATCTGTTACAACTAGAATTACTTTGCATGCCTCACCAACTACCTCTAACTCGAAATCCACTAGCTAACTGAGTTTATCACTCTCAGTTAACTATTTCAAGTCATCATTGAGAATAGATTACAATTTATTTTCCTTCTTAATTAAGGGATAACTAAAATAGACATGCACCCAAAAATAGCACTGTGGGCCCCACCCTTGTGTAGGTGCTTGCTTAATGCACTAGGCGTGGGTGCTAAAATTTTCTTGTTGAATCTCAATAGTGTGCAAATAAAAAACTAATATATAATGACAAGTGGTACCAATTTTCTAATTTGAAGGTTTTCGAGGAAGATCTTTCCATCGAAATTACAATGGTGTTTGGTAGGAGATTATGAAAATGAGGACTCATTAGATTCTGATAGTGATAATGAGCCTCCCATACTTTTAAAGAATATATCTATTGGTTATGTATGTTATATTTATTTTGTAAAACTATATGATGAAGAGCCAATCATAGAACAAAGTACCTTAATTTAAGTTGGTGCTTCTTAATGCATGTGGTGCCACATGAACACGTCATTGGTTTGATTATGTTTATAGTTTGTTATAGCTTGCGATTCTTGGAGTATTCAGTAACCCAAAAACAACTATTATTGGTTATGTAATATTTGTGTGTTTATGATATTATAAAAGGTCACATGGTAATATTGATTGTTGGATACATTCAGTATCTAGACAGTTTTCTTCCTTCGACACGCTCTTAGACGGGTCTAATAACACTTGCCCAATCAACCTTTCCACTGGGAGCCTGACCTTGATGGACCCAAGAAGAATTGAACATGTGTCTCATGACAGAAGGCCAATGACTTGGTAGGGGAGGCTTCAACCAATTATGCTACCCATCAGGACTTAGTGTCTAGACTACTTGCCTACATAACTAGCAAATACAACACACTATCTACTTCAACTAATGAACGCATGTCAATGGACTGATTCAATATCTAGACTATTTTTCTAGCAAATCCATCGCGTTGTGTACTAACATATGGAAGTGTGTCAAGAATCATTGGTCAATTATCGTCAGTCAATTACAAATATGCATTGATGGTCAGAAGCAATTGCATCTTCAATGAATGAAATGGAAACTCATATGAATGGTTGAGAAGGAGCATAGTCTACTACAAGAGTTCAAAAGTGGATAGAGATGCTAATGAGGACCCGACTAGATAAAAATCGAAGTCCAAGGATATTTTTATGTGACCTAATTTTGTTCTTTGTGAGGTAAACATTAAGGGAGGGTGTTAGAATTAATGCTTATTGTATAGTTGGTTGGGGTTTGCTAGATATTATTGAGATATTCTCTCAACCTCTATCTCCAAGTTTGGAATAAATTGGATCTCACAACACTTACAAATGTAATATATCTGAGTTTATACATGCAATAATAATAAAAGTGTGGTTGTTTTATGTGTGAAATATGATTACTTTCTAATTTTCTAAATTTAACAATTTATAGGTGTTTGGTAGTTCTTATGTTGTCATGATATGGGTAAAAATGAACAAAGATGTCACAATAATCATGTCTTGGGAAAGGTCAAATGTTTGAGAGTGTTTTTAAACCATCTTGCTTTCTTGCTCTTTAAAAAAGGAGAATTGAGAAATATAGAAGCTAATAGTTTATCCAAAATTAAAATTGTGATACAATATAATATCCAAATGATCATAAAAAAAAACAGAAATTAAGACATTTTGTAATATTATGATAGATAATGTTGAAAATAACTCATATCTAAAGTTTTATGTTTTATGAAAGCTTACTCTTCAACTATTTTAATTATATTAAGTATTATAGTATTTTTATATATTAAAATTATACATATTTTTAAATATATATATATGAATTTTTTTAACATGATTTAATCAAAATAAAAATAAAAATAAATGTTTTTAAACGATTAAATGACTCATATATCCCATATAAATATAGTTAGTAGAAAATGCTTAAAAAAATAAATGATTTTCGAGGAATTCCTTATGCAATAACTTTGCCTCAACCAATATATAACTTAATTAATTTCATTGTAATTTAAACCTACTATATATAGTAATTTAATATTGAAATTATAATTTCATTATAATTTGAAGCTACTTTATTAATGGTTTAGATTTTTATTAATTTGAATTTAAAAAACCTAACCAGTTTTTCTCTCAATGTAACTCTTATAATCTAACCAGTTTTTATCTGAATTTAACTCTTATATTTTTATCTCAACATAATTCTCTTTAACCTTATCATTTCTCTTTCCCCTTATCATTGAACAACCATAATAATGATATGACCTGGAAGCATGCATAGATGAATTACGTGATTGAGGGAAAAATAGCAGAGCTCCATACCCCATAAAGCACAGCTCAGACATACATATCAAGCACATCACAGAATTGAAAGTCCTCACCAGATATTTACTAATTTTTCAGAGTCAGTTTAAATTCCATTCCTCCACAAAAGCATTCAATAAACAGAACTGGTTAACTTTAAGAAAAGGTACTGTTGTTATCTGGTAGTTATTTATAAGACCCCCATAAAAAGCAGTAGCTGATGGCCCATGTTTACAGACAACGGTACCGTTTCTGATACAAGAAAAAGCTGTATGTGCAACATATATTATCACTCCATTTGTTAAAACATACCCAAGTTAGACTCTGCACTTGCTCCTATTAGTACGGAAATTATAAGAGTCTGAAACAACAGAGATGATGGGGGATCAGAAGACTTCACTGGGAGGCCATTTCTGAACACCCACAAGGACATTCCTAAGCAATTTTGATACTATCAATCATAAGCCCTCTCTGGTATTCATGACTTTGCTCTGAAGCTCAGTAGAAAGGCAGAGGGTCAGAATCCAAAACCATTCTCTGGTATTCATGACTTTGCTCTGAAGCTCAGTAGAAAGGCAGAGGGTCAGAATCCAAAACCATTGAAGGCTCAACTGTGTGTATATATATCCCCCAACTGTGTAAACAGTCAACTGTGTGTATATATATCCCCCAACTGTGTAAACAGTCCATCTGTATAATTGGTCCCTCATTCGTTGTAAGGATTGTAATTCGAAATTGCAGGGGCACGTCAGTAGATAAATTAAATGCAAACAAAAAAGGAAAAGAAAAGACATCAGTATTAATCTATTATGCTCCTCATAATCATTTGATTGAACAGTGCACTTGGACACGCCATGAGACACATGGCATCCCTCCGTGAAAACTACTTCCACTGTCTGAGTGTGGTCCTCAAAACTCTTTTTTGGCAAATACTAAAGGGGTATGCTGCTTTTGGACTGATCAAAAAAGTAATGATATCATTCATTCTGCTGATAAGACAGGGAGATTCTCAGGGACTTTAAGCCCAAAGCAGAGCAGCAGCATCAGTGTCATTCTCCTCCTCATCATGACAGAATGAAAGATTCTCAGGCTATCTCCTCCACATCATCAGAATGAGAGATTCTGAGGCTTGTGAAAGTAAACTGTTATCCTTCACCAGTTGGGCTACAGCTCCGGCTTCCATGTTGAAAACACCATCATTATAGTAAAATACTAAAGATTGAAAATGTACCCGCCGCATAGTGTCTTATTCACATTATCCTATACAATTTAGCAAACTGTGCAATGGGTTGAGATGTGTTCAAAAGCATTTGGTAAACTTAAAACCGTTCTTCATTTTGGTAGAAGGCCTTGCTCTTCATCACCATCCTCTTTGTTATGATGATTGCCACAGCTCATCTGCAACTGGTCTTTGATAGAAGGCGTTGGTAGAAGGCCTTGCGTTTCATCATCATCCTCTTTGTTATGGTGATTGCCACAGCCCATCTGCAACTGGCCACTGATCTTCCCCCCTGTTAGCTTCATGGCCTTCGTTGCCTCATACTGCCAATCAGTCCTCAAAACAACAAATAGGATTGAAAATGCACAAGCAAACTGAGCCACCAACAGACCGTACCATAAACCCCCGAAGCCGATCTTCAACCAGAAGGCCAGGGCCAGAGCCACAGGAGTGCCTAAAAAGTAAAATGACCCAAGATTAATTCTGGCCCCGATAGCAGGTCTAGCACTGCCCCTTAGGACACCGCAACCCGTTGTTTGGGGACAGTTTCCTAATTCGCATAGACCTATGATAGGCATAGCTGCAGCAGTTAAGGCTAAAACAGTCTCATCATTTGTGAAGAGCCTTCCCCATTTGTCTCTTAGGAAGCTAGTCCATGTTACACTGATCAGAGCTATGACTACTGCACAACCAAGGGCTACAAGGGTAGCAAGCTTGGCCTTGACAGGCTTACAGGCACCGAGCTCGTTACCAACACGAGTCGAAACAGAGGAGCTAAGTGCCAGAGGGACAGTGTACATCAGGCTTGTTGTTTGGGTGAGGATTGCTGCAGTTGCCACTGAAACCTCTGGATTGGGGAGATAACCAGCGAACAAAGTCAAGATCTCATACCACCACCATTCAAGGCATATTGCAAAGCAACTTGGAAGGGCTAGGCTTAGGAGAGGCCACCATTCTCTGAAAGAATCAGCAGACCAACCAGTCCAAGTCCTCTTGTATACTTTAGAGAAGTAGAGGTACCCAACCAAGAGGAACACCATGTTGAGATTCGTTAGAACTGCAGCAATTGCAACCCCTGGCACACCAAATTTAAAAACAAAGACTAGGATCATATTTAGAGGTATATGCAGAACTACTGCTAGAGCAGAGCACCACATCATAGGCGTGGTAATGCCTTGTGATCGAAAGTAGACACGAAGAGGCTGCAAGAGACTGTTTGTAAGAAGATCGGGGAGCGAAAATAGGCAGTATGTGCTTGCAACTGCTGTGATGGCGGCATCTTGGCCCATCCACAGCATGATGTTCTCCGAATTGAGCCATAAGATGCCTATGGGCACACAAGCTGTAAGAAGAATCAGTATGGTCCTTTGCAGAGAAAGGCCTATAAGCTCCCAGTTCTTAGAACCAAATGCTTGGCTGCAAATAGGATCCATTCCTGAAGCCAAACCAAAGAGAACTGAGTAGCCCGTGATGTTGGTAAAACCTATTGAAAGTGCACCTCCTGCCAATTCTGGACTTCCCAATCTTCCCAAGCATAGAACCGACACCATCGCACGTACATAAACCACACAGTTCATGGCTGTAACAGGGATTACAATCCTGCCAAGCTCCTTCAATTCCTTCACAATCTGCAAAACAACGACCCATTGTCAACACCTTCCTCAAAAAAAAGTTCTGAATACATTCTGCTTTGAAAAGAAGATTGTAATGACTAAAACTGAGCTCAATCTCTAAATTCAACCAGCTTTTTGCTAGAAAAATAAACTCAAACTATGAACAATTTCCAGAGTTTTCTGCATGAGAATAAAACCCATGCCCTCGGAATAGTCTATTCTACAAGTAATCCTTTAAAATCTATATAGGTATGTCCAACTAGTCCTACAAATGAACTCAAAACACTCAGAAATTCACGATACTCCTAGACAGAAAGCAAACCAAAAAATAAAAATCTAACATAACAGAATTTCAGCAACAATACCCAGATCAAAAGAAAGGTAAAATTGATAAAATAATAGAAAAATTAGAAAGCCATTGCAAGGAGCTTGTGTAGATTCCTGCATAAAATCACTAGCCTAATGCATCAGATTCTCCTTTGAAATTTATGTATTATTAGGGGTAAAATAAAATACCTATGCCCCATAACCATGCATTTTCACTATAAACTATTACAATTTTTATCATAAAATGCATAATGTCATATATATATAATATATATATTCAATATATATAGACACACACCATTATCGATATTTTAAGCCACAAGTACATAAACATATGTATATAATTTCAGATAAAATTACCTGCAAAACAGAGGGGAATTTTCCGAGAGCTTCAATCTCGTCCTGTATGCAGAGACCGTCATTATTCATTGAAGCTTCTCCCATGTTTATTCAACTTTGTATTCAGAAAGCTTTTACAGTATAAAAACACACTACATACACTCTGCAAGCTCAGAAAGAAACAAAACCCACAAACTAATCTCAGACAGCTTCAAATGGGTCGGGCTACATTAAAAGAGGATAGATAGACAAGTATATATACACACAGAATATTGTCTTTATCTCTGATATTTCCATATATAAGTATATATATGAATAAGCATAAAGTCTATAACATCAAGGCTTCCATCTGGAGCCTAGCTTGATTCTGCTCCCATTTTTTTCAGTGATAAACGTCTTGAGGCACATGCCCACTTGCTTAATTCTTCACTAAAAAATATATGAAACACAGATTCTTCTGCAGTGGCAAAATTCTGGTGCAATATATTCTTAAAAACGCATAGATTTGCTGTGTTATGCAATAAATAGAACGAGAGAACCCATGATCGAATCCGAGGAAGATTTTCCTAGCGGCTGAATCGCTGAAAATAACACTAAAAACACGCGGAAAGTCCAACTTTGGTCGAAGCTCGCCATGAAAGAGCGCTTGGACAATCCGCGTTAAGGATGATATATAATACTAATACTGCCGCGAGGGGGACTGACTGCGGTTTAACTCGAGTTAAACAGCGCGGCTCAGGTCGGGGGCGGGTTAGTTTATAAGCGTTTTCAGACGTCTTAATATTTTTTTAGTTTAGTTCACGGCGCGGGCGGCGAATTAACGGCGCCCGCTTCCTGGCAGCGGCGTTCCACGTGTGAGAAAAACCGTTAGTGTTGACATTGGAACGGAAGGAATTTTTTGGGTAAGATGAATTATATTAGTTGGTTTGAAATATTGATTTAATTTTAATGTTGTGATTAATTGGAAATATGTCTTTCTTTTCATAAAGTTTTTGTATAGTTGTTTGGCGGTGGTAGTGTTGACATTGAAAAGGAAAGAAAAGAAGAGAATTTTTCTATTGGAAAAATTAATTATTATTTTAAAGATGAACCACATTAATTATTGCTCTAAAAATGAACCATATTAACTGATTAGAAACATCGACTTAATTTTAATGATATGATTAGTCAATTTTCAAATTTCATTTCATAAAAATTTTATATAATTATTTGGAGATGGCAAAGTTTAAAGAGCGACCATATTAGCTGATTAGAAACATCGACTTAATCTTAATGATATGATTAGTCGATTTTCAAATTTCATTTCATAAAATTTTTATATAATTATTTGGAGATGGCAAAGTTTAAGAGAAGAGCCTTATTTCTCAATCTCTCTGCCCATAAATGCGCCGAGACAATAAATGCCCACCATAAAATTAAAGCAGTACATCATCTTATGGGAGGCATTTCCTGCCTCCGCGCATTTATGGGTCAATGGAGTAGGAAATAAAACTCGCGAGTTTAAGGTGAGTGAAGATGAAGTTGGAATATCTACGTGGCACTAGGGTTTAGAAGTTTATGTGGATTTGGACCGTTCTTATATATGCGTATAAAATCATTGAGATTGCACACATTTATTGAAAATTGTGTTTTTGAGCAGTCCATAACCGATAGTGGCAAATGCATTGGAGGACAGTGATCCATCAACTTAGAAATTGCACCCCAAATTCCACACAACGTGTCATGTCTGAGTCCAAAGTGACAGGACCATATAGTCACCACCAATTCTTTCTCCCTCATGTGTCGAACCTTTAGGACCACTTGTGATGGCATGAGTAGACACGCAAGCATCAACCTAGGACCACTTATAAGGGATTGAGTGGACACGCAAGCATCAACCAGCAATAAAATCTTCATACTTGCTGCCTAACAGTGGAATAGGTGATGGGAATCAGGACCATCACTGACTCTCCCATATTGGCCCACGGATAAAGATGTCATGTTACATATGTGGACTATTAACTTTACTTTAGTAACTCATGGAAAAAAAGGGCCTTCCATTAATAACATCACACACGGCCTAAAAGCTTTCAATAGTACAAGTTTCATCTTTGTCAACTCCAACTTGGTTGGAGAATGATAGTTGAAATGTGCATATCTAAATATCTAGCGTATACAACTTTCAAAATTTTACAAATGTACATCATAATAATAATAACATCACCACTTGATAAACACACGGCCTAAAAGCATTCAATACAAGTTTCATCTTTATCAACTCCAACTTGGTTCGAGAATGATAGTTCAAATGTGCATAGCTCAATATCTAGTGTATATACCTCTCAAAATTTTACAAACGTACATCATAATAATAATAAGATGAGTTTCTGTTTTTATCATTCAATTTAGTTGGAGAATGATAGTTAAAATGTACATATGTCTCCACCTTGCATTTACATATCTCAAAGGCTCTAAAAGCATTCAATATAAGTTTTAAGTTTCATCTTTATCAACTCCATCTTGGTTGGAGAATGGTTGGAGAATGACAGTTGAAATGTGCATAACTATATATATATATATGAGTTGTATATAATAATAATAATATGAATATAAGTTTATATTTTTATTAATTTCAATTTAGTTGGATAACGATATTTAAAATATGTATATTTTAACATCTTGCACATACACATTTCAATATTTTACAATTGCACTTTTTATTTTTGATTTCATGTATATATACACTTCAACATTTTATAATTGTATTTTTTATTTTTAACTTCGACCCCCAATAACAATTTTTGCAACTTCAACCTAGTAGCTTCAGCAACCTTGACCTAGTAGATTTACAACTTCAACCTTGATGTAGCTTCACAACTTCGATCTAGATGCAACTTCACAGCTTCGACCTAGATGCAACTTCACAACTTTTATGCAGCTTCAAAATTTCGACCTAGCAGCTTCAGAATTTTTTTGCATGTGAGAGAGAGTGAGATAGACCCAAAAACTTCGATTCCATTTTCCTTCTAGAACTTCGCTTTCCTTTTTGGACTCCTTCTTCTTAAGATCAAACTTATTCCCTTGCTCTTTTGCATGTCTTGGATTTTTTCTTCAAATGAGGTTGAATGCCTCCTATATATAGGCTTCCCAAGGGTACGAATTGCTTCCATGAGGTCGACTTAATCTTTTGTAGGTTAACTTGTCTTGGAGGGCCTTTTGACACATTTTTGACTCAAATAAATTATTTTTACATGATACAACGTGCCCAAAAGGGGTCTTACATGTATGGCAATGACTCTTTTGACTTCATAATTCCATGACAAACCTAGAAACACTCAATGGGTGATTGACCTATAAATAAATTTATCTTGAGAATGAAACCCATGCATCAAGAATAACAATAATAAATTTATTTTCTCTTTAATATCAAATATATAAATTCATGATTACAATAGACATTAGGAAGACCGAACCTAGTTACACATTTCAACACTCCCTCTTCACTAGGGAGGTATTCATAACCCATATGTGGTACTTGGACATTCTCATACTGAAGCATTCTCATAAGAAGAGTTGGATTGGCAAGCCATCTCATAAGCTATTATTTCAGCTTATCTCATTGCATCTCATCATACCAACCACCATTGTCACATAGCAAGGCCTTGACTAACAAATCTATCTCTCCACAAGATCAAAACATAATGATAACGAGACAAATCATTGATAGAAACCATCATCATTGTCTCTCAAGGCACATAACCCGCCGAGGTGTTCAAAGGGTATCTCCTTCTTTAGAAAAATCATTTCTTGGAATAACACATCTTAAAGGAATTTCCTCTTCGACTACTCTTACCTATTGGATGTCATACCACATCCTCAAAGAGTATCACAATCAATCTCAGAATCGATCATTACACTCATAACATTGTATCTTTGACATACTGATCTTCCTCTTTTTCCGAGGATCAAAATTTCCAAACTTCCTTTTCTCTTGGCCATGGAAGCATATGCTTGAACTTGTTCATTTGATCCAACATCGCTCTTTTCCTTCAACTTAGTTTCTTTAATCTTACATAATGGCCAACGTTCACTAAATGGAGTGGCTTACTTTTTTCCATAAATGATTGATACAAAGTTGCCCCATTCATCAGGTAGTGCATTGAGCACAACGATGGTCATTTCTTTATGAGACATTATTTCTCCTAGTTCTTGTAGTTGATATCTTATTTGTGACGCCCTCATAAGGTATGAGGTTATACCTTCTTCCTTTGATACCTTCATCTTGTATAGCTCAGTTCTCAAAGACATAACTTCTCCTACAATGCTTATAGAAAATAATTATACTAGTTTCTCATAGATATCGTTCAATTTCTCCAATTTTTCTACATAAGGAATGAGAGGATCCTTCATTGATTCTATAGTGATTCTTTTAACCCTTATTTCCCCTTTGATATACTTTGATAGTTCTTGAGATTCTTCTTGTGATGGTTTGGAGATTGAACCCTTAACATGTCCAATAACTTCATTATCTATGAGTATCAAATTTATACTCTTCTTCCATGCAAGGTATTTTGGTGACCCAACCAATTTGTTTCTCTCCTTGCAAAATGAAGTCATTTTGATAGTAGATTCAGACATAGATATAAAGATACTTACTTTTCAAGTGAATATGCTCCTTGATGATGATATCTTCAACTTGATGCCTTATTGACAATGTTGATAATAAAAGATGTCTTCCTTCAAGTATGCTTGAAAAGTGATCCTTTTTTCAATGAGAGGGAGATCACCTTGATTTCTTTGATGATGATGGCAATGCTCCTTCTTGCTTCCTTTGGATGTAGAATGTGAAGACTTAAAAAGACTTCAAATGATAAGTCCTTCTTGAATGGAGGTAGGGTATTTTGATTATATAGGTGGATATTGGTGGCTGCCCACCTATTCCACCTAGATTTCCAGTCGGTTTCATCTGTTTCTTTGTTTATATCAGCATTTACTATTTTTAGCAGTTTTTCGGGTCCTAAAATTCCGAAGCAGTTTTGACCCCATACAAAACGTTTTTTTGAGGTTCGCAACAGGCCTATAGCCATAGGAAGAGGCATGCACCAAATATTTTAGTACTCGGATAGATATTTTCGACGATATATCGTATGCGCCAAATGAAGATAATATGACCAAGTTACAACCTCAGGAAGTTGGCTGCCCAACTAACCTCAACGGGGCCCACAAACTCTTGTAGTTCCATCTTCTGACATTAGGTTTTTGGTTTTTTATGGTTTTCCCATGTTGTTCAATAATAAAAAGGCCCTTGAGCCTCATTATAACACAGTTCAGAGGCATGTAGCCGCCACATCTCTTCTCATAGATAAGCTACCATCGCTCAGGCTAGTTTATCTCCATTCTATCTGTAGGCTTATTTCAGTTATTTGATATTAATGAAATGAAGTATATTTCTATTGCATCTCTGTGTTTATGTTTATTTATGTATTTTATTGGATTCCTGCATAAATCTATATTAGTGGTATCACAACAGTCTGACTTTTCTTGATCTTTATTTTCATGTCCCCAACAAGATCGGGGTATAAGGAATTAGGGCTCGATCTGCTTGAACCTTTTCAAAATCAACCTCGCAAACCCTGACGACCTCCCATGGTAGATGTTAGTGTGAATCTTTCGTCGTAAAAGACCACTTTAGCTACGCATAACAAATAGCCCTAAAATCGATTATGGCTGCCAAATATCTTTAAATCTACAATTAGGTGATCCAAATAATGCTGCACAAATCCAGATCTAAGCATAAAAGACATTAAGTAGATAAAGTAAAATGTGGCTCCATGCATCCAATAGACAAGACAAGAACAATGTATTTGAAAGAATTTTTATATTATATTAAAAAGGGGGCATCTGAGAGGAAAACAAGAAAGGTGTTTTCCGGTTCTCCTCAATGGGATGGGTTCTTGAAAGTCCTCAGCATTTCAGATCTAAAATTCCTCTCTCTTTTTGTTGTAGAAAACCCAGACAAACATAGAACTCAATGGGAGCACACAAGGCAAAAAAGGAGAATGTGACCTAGTATAGATCCAGAGTGATCTAATGCAATGGAGGTGACTAATGAATGGGGAAAACCCTTCTATTTATAACAAAATATTAGGGCGGTCTAGAACTCAGTGCATGATTAAAATATTATTAATCGAATTCTAGAACCACCCTTTAGGAATATTTTATTATATTTGTTGGAGGGAAAAGGATTTTTGACTTGGGTCAATTGCTTTATTTATAAATAATAAATAAATAAATGATTTATTTATCATTTTAGGGAAATGATGGGAATATAATTAAATAAATAATGGTTTATTTAATTATTTATGGATGATTTAGTCGAATTTAACTAAGAATATTATTTAAATAATGATTTAAATAACTTATTCTTAGGAAATAATTAAATAAATAAGGATTTATTTAATTAATTTCCTTGTTTTGGGTTAAATATGACCGGGAAATATAAACAAATAAGTTATTTCACATGGTGAAAGAAATTTTACTTAGGGTAAAATTGGTCTTACATGGTGTACTTGGGTTCATCTAATAATAATAGGTTAGATGACCAAAAAAATGGTGTAACAGATTTCCCCCCAACGTACGAGTTGTTAGGAGCAAATCGTATCACCGAAGTATGTTGTAAGAACTCAATCACTCGACATTAAGAGGGAAGTGAGAGAGAGAAATATAAGGTAGTCTAAGGTGCTAAAGGACTAGACCCTTAGGAGACGAGACTTACAGGTGCAACAAGTCTCTAGTTTATGAAGTGGTACCTGTGCTAGGTGGCGGGAGAGGCATACCTATGCCCGCCGAGACAAAGTACAAAGAATAGGAAGTCCAGTAAATAAGGAACCGAACCATGAAGAATATGTTGGCTTAAATAGGAGCCAGAAAAATAGAATGATGGATCCCACATACATGCTATGCCTAGAATAACCGTCAGGACTTATACAATAAGATTTTAGTACATGAGATACAAATACGCCTAAATGCCCCCTACACACGGGGAAGGGCTCACAAAATCTGACTGATACATGCAAATCGAAGAGGCGTTGCAAGCGGCTGAGGCCAAGATCATCAAATGGGAGGAGATACATCAAGGGCTGAAATGAAGAAGTCATCCGGGCATGTGGGGGGCTACCTGCAGGTCCACCCCCTCATGAGGGTTGAGACATCTCACACACACCTGGGAATCACCAATAGCTGCTGCTGCATCACTGGACTATCAAGTGTAGAGATCACGATCATGCTGAAAAGAGCTCAAACCAAGGTACACTGCCCCCTAGACCTGGCTTCTGGAGTAAATGAGCTGATGTCGACAGAAGTAGGTCCGCCATAGGTGAGGTAAGAAGGTAATCTCAAATAAGGCACGGGAGAAAATAGTAGAGCGATTAACAGACGGACACTGATGATGATAATGAAATGAGGGATACTGAGTAGCAGATGGACGACTTCCCTTGTTAGAGCGTAAGGGGCATGAATGGTATCGCAGCAACTAACACAATATCAGGGAGGATAGGTGACAATGGTACGGAAGGCCATAATGTGCAACACAAGAGAGGGATCAAGCGAGGAAGGATGGAGGACTATAGTGGGAGATAAAGGGGCTCGATATAGACTCCATGACGGATGATGACTCAACTCGGATGCTTCTAAAAAAGGGCGACTTGATGGTGCTGCCACACAGAAAAGGTCCAATGGGGGGCCATGAACACATGAGTACAACATGGTATCTCATGAAGAAAATCTACATGAACAAAGCCAAGTAAAGAGGTAAAGTGGTGCCCCAAGTACAAGTGTTGTACGTGAAGAATTCTGATTGGAAGGAGAGATGAAAGGACCCTTCATGGACAAAATGTGTCCTGGTGAAGTATCCAAAAATGAAAAACTAACAGATACCCATTTGAGTGCTCGGTGAGAGCTTTCCAATGGTGCAGACGGTGTGTTAAACGGGGCTACGGTTTGGTCGCAGCGGGCGAAAGAAAAAACAGGGGTTTTTCTTCTAATAAGGCAGTTTCCCTCCAAAATCATTCATTTGCTTGTGTAGCTGTGGTGAATGTGGAGAGGAGAGAAGGAAATAAATCTTGCGGTGATCGTAGCAGACAAACCGACCGTTGGAATCACGATCCGTCAGTTGCAAGTAAGAGGCCTAATCCTACTCTTTGTTTTTGATGGATTCAAAGTTCAGATTAGGGGTTTAAATCTTAGTAACTGCTCCTACTTCATCATTACGGTCGGGTCGCACTTTTTGGGGCAAAAACTGTGACCTGGGACATAGGTTTGGGCCTGAAAAGTGCGACCTGGCCCAGGGTTTGGCCAAAAAGTGCGACCTGTTAGATGGGGGTGATGTCAGTGCTGTTATGGGCTGAGATTCAGTTTTGGTGTAAGAAAATGCAGTTTTGTTTATTTGTAGAATGAAAAAGATGATGGTTTTGTGTAGACATGGCAGATATATGGATCAAGTGGAGAGAGAGAGACCTAGGTACATTACGGACGGAAATCCAAGCAGATCAGGGTGTCCGTCGTGCATTGGCTAGGTTTGGGGTTCTGAAATTTGTGGAGAACCCTTTGATGAGGGTTGGTGAGCCCTTGTTGGCCCGGATTATCAGTTATTGGGATCCAGACCATGAGGTGTTTATAGTGCAGGGGCACAGGATTGAGTTGACATTTCAGGATCTGTATTTCCTGACTGGTCTCCCACCATTAGGGATGGTGGGAAATACACAGCCAGTGTTACCGTGAGGGCGTAACATCATGGAGTTTGTTGAGCGACATTTTTGACCAGGTGTCCGAGTTAAAGGGACTCGGATATCGATTGGGGATCTAGAGCAGTTGGAGACCCGGGCAGTGGCAGCAGCAGTGTTGCGGATCTTGGGCAGCCATGCATTCCATCACATCACTGGAGGGCAGATGATGATTGTAGAGAGTGTGTTGGGTGGGACCTATTATGGGTGGGCCCAGATGATGTTGGTGTCGGTGAAACGACAACTATCGCTATGTAAGCGTCAAGTGAATCATGATTGTGCCTATGGGACGATATTGTGCTCTTTCTTCTTTGAGAAGATCCTGACCTTACGACCTCATATACAGTTACCTGATGGGGGTCCGAGAGAGCCCCGGATGCGTCGGTGGGGATGAATACTGTGTAGAGGAGGAGGAGGGGCGGTCGGATGGGTGTTCCGACCAGAGTTCTTTGCCCATTGGGATCAGATGCCATTGTACATAAACGACTATCCCTATAGTGGGATGAGTTATTGGGGAGATATGGACTTGTCGCTTCCGCCTGGTCGAGTATGGGGGCCCGATGGTAAGTGACAAGCAACTAATCTGTTATGTGCATTTTAGAGTTTGTGACTAGTATTCATGGTACTAATCCTTATACTTTTTGGAATGCAGATATAGCTCCGGTAAAACCGGCCGGATATATGGGACGACCTGTAACAGCAGGAGCTACAGGTGCAAGTGGATCAAGGACGGCACAGAACGAGGATATGGCCGCTTTGTTGGAGGACATTCATCGCATATGTGAGGGGCTGCTGACCGGTGTGTCGGAGCGTGGTTGGCAGGATTTAGATGACCAGTACATAGAGTTATGTATTGGGCTACCCTCGGAATGGCGAGGTATCATGCGACGCATGGCGATGGCCGATCAGACTGTGCGTGATCTACAAGCTGTGGGAGCAGAGCCGTTGGCTCAGGATCCTCCAGAGAGTGATTAGATGTAGGGCAGGTGGTGCCCCCCAGCGTCTATGTAGGGGCAAGTGATGCCCCCCATTTTTGTAGTTTTGTTTTTTGTAACATGCTATGGGCATGTGATATGTTTCAGAGTAGATGGACTCTAAAAACACATGTTATATGATATATATGATTTATATGCATTTTTTTGATGGTGTTAAATGTTATTTTCTTGTGTGTGATAAATGCTAGTCTAGAACATGATTTGCGATTTGATCTACGTAGTGATTTTGACTTCTAGGTATATGGTTGAAAGTAATGAATCTAAATTGACATATCAAAAGTTTCACTCGTAAATATGTCTAAACAGGATAGGGTTATGCACACGATAGACACCATTAAGTTGTAAGATAAGAAGCAGGGAATCGACACGAACATGTAGATGGAGGATGTGATGAGAGAGGGCATCAGCTAATAGACCACGTACGACATCATATTCAGCCTGATTATTGGTGGCATTACCAATGCAGACCCCATTTGCAAGAACGAGGGTGTGCAAGGGGGTAAAGAAGGCCCATGCATTTGCAGGTTTGATTCCTAGGAATGTTGAAATTTGTAATTTGAGGACAGGTGGTTCCCTAAGGCTTTGATATTTGGCCTAGGGAAAAGTGTCTAAAAGAATTTAATTTTTCTCCTAAAGTGACTTTATAAAGTTATAAAGTCAAATCTAATTTAAAAGTGACTTTAAGTGATAAAGTTACTAAAGTCTAATTTTAAAGTGACTTTAAGTGATAAAGTTACTAAAGTATAATTTTAAAGTGACTTTAATAAATTCAATGTAAAATTAGAAAGGAAAAGTGACTTTGGAAATAAATGACTAAGTGGGTCTTTATTAAAGTGGGGTGAATTAAAAAATAGAAAGTGAGATTTAATGAGCATTTAATCTCAGCCCTAGATCTCAATCTATTTCAGCCATTGGATTTAGGGATTCCCCAAAAGTCACTTAGGGTTAGGTTAAAGGAGGAAAAGGAGGAAAAGGTCATTCATTCTTTCATGAGCAGATTGGGAGAAGGAGAGCAAGAGAGCAAGGGAGATTTCTGAGTAGTGAGGAGAAGGAGGCAGCAGTTTGGCACACATTCCAAGGCCATATTTCAGCAAGACCGTACAGCAGAGTTTGCACACAGTTCAAGGCAGATTTGGCACGATTTCCAAGGCAGAATCCGTACAGCAGCTTGTGGCACGTTTTCCTAGGCAGCCGTACTATTTTCTGGGCACAGATTTCGAGGGAGAAGTTGTTGTTTTTGCTGCACGCTTTTCCAGGCAGGTCGTACAGCCTGTAGCTGATTACTGGCACAAAAATCGAGGCAGATTTCCGTACAGCAGCATTTAATACAGCTGCACGCATTCCAAGGAGGCCGTACAACAGCATTTATTGCTGTTTTGCACGCAAAAAGAGGAGGCCGTACAACAGAAATTAATGCTGTAATTTCTGGGCACGTTTTTCAAGGAAATACGCACAGCATTTATTGCTGGTTCAGTTTTACTGTCTGCACATTTTCCGAGGCGGTGGTTAAGCACGGAAAACGAGATAAGTTGTAAAAGTTTACTTGTTGATTTTTCTGAATATTTCTCTCACTGTAAAAAGCATTTTTCAGAAATAAGAAGGAGCTCTCAAACTGGTTTTCCCCAAGAGTTGTAGGGGGTTTTTCCAGGGTCATGTTGACCAAAAATCTCAGTGTTCAAATGTGTTGAATGATTGTTTCAGCTTGCTGTGTGTTTTGTTTTATTTCTGCAGTTTCAGCATTCTGTAAAGTTTTCCAAAATTTGTGTTTCAGCAAAGGAATTTCTGTTTCAGCAAAGTAATTTATATTTCAGCAAATAAAAATTATTTTTCTGATTGTTGAATGTAAGGATATGGGAAAGGGCATTTAACTAAAAGGAGAAATAAGTGATACTGAAACCGGGGTGGGAAAACAGGAAATTTCTACATGGTATCAGAGCTTGGGTGCTGAAAGTGCAGTTTGGGACAGCAAGGAGAAAAAATACAGCCCGCTGATTTTTCACTCAGAAAATTCCAGCAAGCTGATTTTTCACAAACATAATTTTTACCTTTACTACAGCAGTGCTATTTTTCAGTTTTTTAGGATAGCAGGATGTCATTGGGATTGAGGGTGGAGGATAGGTTGGATGGGCATACCAATTACAGCGTTTGGAAGGAGAGAATGCAGAGTATCTTTGAGGAGGCAGAAGTCTGGGATATCATGGTTCATACCCAACAGCAGCCTGTTAATGTGCCTACTGATGTTGTTCAATTGGCAGCATATAATAGAAAGAACAACAAGGGTAAGAGACTGATCCTAGACGGAATCAAAGACCATTGCATTCCTCATGTGAGAGGAAAGAGAAATGCTCATGAGATGTGGACAACATTGTCCAATCTCTACCAAAGTACCAATGAGAACCGGAAAATGGTCCTGAAGGAGAAGCTGAAAACCATTAAGATGGGTAAGGCTGATAGTGCAGCTGGATATCTCACAAAGATTACTAATGTGAGAGATGAGTTGGCAGCAATTGGAGAGGTCATTCCACCCACTGAGTTGGTGCGGATAGCAGTGAATGGCTTCCCCAGTTCATGGATGAACTTTGCTGATGGGGTTTGTGCACGTGAGACCCTTCCCACATGGGAGAGGTTTTGGGATGATTGCATTCAGACAGAGATTAGGAAAGGTCAGCTTGGGGCAGCCAAGCCAGTTGAGCAGGATGAGGATGTAGCACTGTTGGCAGGAGGCAAGAAAGGCAAAGGAAAGAAGCAAGCTTCCACAAGCAATGGTGGGGGCAAAGGCAAAGGTAAAGGTAAACAGGGTAACACATAGAAGGACTATTCCAAGGTGAAGTGTTGGAATTGTCAGAAGATGGGACACTATGCAGTTGTGTGTTCGGAGAAGAAGAAGAAGAAGGGGAAGAACCAGAGCATGGCAGCTTCAGCAGAGGTTGAGGACTTTGCAGATCACTTTGACCGGGAGTTTGGGTTCATTGCGTGTGAGTCTTCTAGTGCAAGATTATCTGCCATAGAGGTTCAGAGGGAGCATGCATTTCCCTCGATTAGCGGAGCATCTTCGGGTATCTGGTATGTGGACAGTGGGGCTTCACGTCACATGACAGGAGTCCGTGAGTACTTCTCAGAGCTTTCAGAGAGTGGCACTGATATAGAGGTAGTACTCGGTGATGACAGAGTTGTTAGAGTAGTCGGTGTGGGAACACTGACATTTCATAGGGAACCCAAACCTCCCTTGAAGGTGTCAGATGTTCTTTATGTGCCAGGGATGAGGAAGAACCTCATATCCATCTCAGCTTTGGAGGATAGAGGATATG